>JAURVB010013619.1:0-110317 GCA_033002965.1 Piper betle | reverse complement strand
CATCGATGGGTCGCTAAGATCCGGCCGGCCAGGGCGGCGATGGCCTCCGCTCCGGTCGGGGAAGGCCGTTAGGGGTCGAAGACGTCGAGGCGACTACTCGATCGAGGCAGCGACAGTCGCCGGCGGCGGAATCGGTGACATGCGGCGTCGCGCGCTGGCAGCCGGCCGGGCTGGCCGGGGTGGCACGGCGACGCCGTGGCGGGGCTAGGCGCAGGGTCGATCGGCGACCAGGCGGCGGCGACGTGCAGCATCGGGGTTTGGTTTGGGGAAGAAAAGAAAGGCGCGGGGTGTGTGTTGGCAAGGTCGTAAATATTACTTGACTCGTTCCGACTCGAGTCAAAATAATATTTAAGTCGTAAAAAATTCCAAAAATTTTGAGAAAAATCCCATAAAGTCAAACAACATCAAAAATCATAATGATATGCTCTAGAACCATCAACCCACCCAAAATGCCACCATCCTAACGCGGTAAACGGCCTAAAACTAATTCTACGATCCACTATATATAAAAATAAAAATCACGGGCATACTCTCATATATTCAGATAACTCATTCTGTTCTGCTGTGTTCATGACGTTATCATCATATGCTTGGGTACGCATGACCCTCATAGCTCATACACGCGACCGGCGTCGGCTCGGTACACGTGTCCTGAAACTGACTCAACTCGAAAAATAACGGTCGACCCGACCGGTTCTGAATATAAAACCCTAACTCGAATCGTGGGTTTTACACATGATGAATTATTACTAGAAGTTTTTAATTACCAAAACTAATTTAATTAATTGTACTTTAACTAGAAATGAATTCAAAGAGTGATTAAATTATAGATTAAGGCTAAACTAATCTAAAATGCAATATTTAAATCAAATATTAACTTAAAGACGACAAACCTAGGATTTTCAATTTCACCTAGTGCTCTATATAATTAAAATTATAACTTCTACCTATGAATTGCACATTTGAATCATTAACCACGAGAATTAATTATTTATGACATCTCTCGATTCACCATAAACTTATCATTCTGCACCCAACTCCTATATCTCTATGAAATTGTGTATGTAAAATGATACTTTAAATTTTGCCCTTAACAGTTACCCAAGACATATTAGTATATCTCTATCTCATATGTGAATCACCTAAAATAGATAAATAAAGGCTATGTTATTCAATGACAAATTTAATATTTCTATCTCTAGATAAATCAAATCTCTAGATTTAACAATAGGTGGTCAGTCTAATGATAGCATTAAGAATAGAATAAAATAGATGATCCAACATCACAATCACATAGATAAAAATTAATAACTTTTATTAATCCATGCACTAGGTGTCATTGAAAATCCTAGAAAAGAATTTACTCCATAATATATTCGATTAAACTCAAGAAATTCATATGTGATAAAAAAAACATCATTTAATTACAAAGAAAACTAAATCAAAATATGAAAAACTCTTTTGGAGAAAATGTCTTCTTCTTCTGATCCAACTTCTTTGTCGTCGTTCCTTCTCTTCTTTCATGCTGTCCCTTTGCCGTCTAATGTTGTTCTCTCCTTTTAAAACCCTAATCAAGTTTATAAAGGATCCACCCAAATATTATAAGTGGGGTTCACCAGGATCTCTAGAAATATCAGAAAAATTAGTTTTCCTGTCGCCAGTGCTCAAACGCTAAAAATTCGAGCGCTCAAGCGCTCAGCTCTCGGCCATAACACTTTCTTAAGAAAATGGCCAGCGCTCGAGCGCTCTGTTCCCAGCTCTCAAGCACTCGCTACAGTTTCCATGTCATACTTTGGCCCAATTTCACCTCGAATTGATTCCGGATCGTCTTCTAACTCTTATACCCTGCTAGAACAACATTAATTAACACTTTTTACACTAAAATCACAATAATTTCTTGCATTATTAATAATATCTAATAAACTCTTAAACTAATAAACTTGAAATAAAAATCACTTGAAACATGACAAAAACTCAATATAAAATGTAAAGAATAATAACTCTTATACAGAGTTATCACTTATATATAAGAGATCTTCTAATTTAGAGGTCATTGGATACTCAAATTCGGATTATACTGGTTACACTAATTCTTATAAATCCACATTTGGATACATCTTCTTGCTTGCTAAATGAGCTATATCATGGCGAAGTATAAAGCAAACTTTAGTTGCCACTTCTACTATAGAAATCAAATTCATTTCGTGTTTTGAGGCTACATCATAGGCTATTTGGTTGAAGAGTTTTATGTCTGGGTTTCAAGTTGTTGAGTCTATCTCAAGGCCACTGATGATGTATTGTGGCAATTCAACTTTATGTTCTTCGCTAAAATAATAAAATTGGAAGTCGAAGTAAACACAACAATATTAAGTATTTACATAAAACCCCAGCTTCGGTTAGGGTTTTACTCGCTTGTACTTTTATACTGTTTGGGCCAGTCTCGAGTTGGTTCAAATGAGTTCAAGCCAGACCAATTTTCAAACCCTAAGTATGGGGCCCAGATGGCCATATGAGCATGTTATGAAAGCTGAGTATGCCCAATATGTAGATGATAACTTCAATTATATTATAATAAAGCATGAGTTATCAGTGTATACACTAAGTATACAGATTTTTTTATGTGTTAGTAACGGGTTATCTCTAGATCTAGGTCGTTGTAGCGTTTAGTATCTGTTAAAATTTTAAGGGTATCTTATTTACATGCATCTTAGGGATTTTAAACTACCGAATTGCCCTTATAGGTCTCGTTTGATTTGAGTCGCAGATTTTTGTCCGATTGAGTTCAAAGTTTCGAAGCCCATTTAGCCTTCTTGACTCAATTTTTGTGTATAGTCACTTTTAGGCCTCAAGTCAATTCTGATTTTAGACGGTCTTAATATGAGCTTTTTGTCCATATATATATATATATATATATATATAGGTCATATATATATATAGTTATATATAGTTCATATCATATATATGGCATATAGATATGAACCATTCAATAAAAATTAAAACCAAAAGCTTGGTTTTTTCCCATTATTTTTTATTGTTGCACACTAGCACTGTCGGCGAGCCTTCGGCCACCTGACCGATACGATTGTGAGTGCATCGTAGCCGGCTATTGTTCCATACCAGTCACCACCACTGGCACCACCGTAGTAGCCACTAGCGACGACGCTTTTATCGCCAGTTTCCACTGTCGCCTCCGCCTTTCAGACTATTTTTCATCCCTGGTAAGGCCGACTACCTAGACAGTTTGCCCTCGCGGAGATCTTTCTTTTAAGACTACCCACAACTATGGCCGAGATCACTGCTAACGACGTCGCCACACTTGTCATCAATTTTGCCACTTTTTGACCAACCAATGGCCGGACTTTGTCGATCGTCATGACCATCACATTCCTTGTCCACCCCTTTGTATATTGCAATCGGCAGCAGCCTCTATTGCACCACCATCAACATTTTTCAACGGCAGCCACCGTTGGGGGGCCCAATTCCTACGTTCTACATGTTTTCCCTCGTTGGCGTTCGTATGCCAGTTTGTGCTCGTGTCTGCCTAGCGAACCTAGCCCATTTTTCAGTTAACCTAGACCAAGATGGTTCAGCTCATTTGACTCAATTTAGTTCACCCCAGTTGACTCTGTTTATCGTTTTAACCCGTTTTTAACCATTTCTTGACCGATTTTGGTAATTTGAAAACCCTTATATTAGTTTAGGTATATATTCATATGATTTAGTATATTTGGATTGATATTACAGTTATTATTTATTTATCTATTTATTTATTTATTTATTCATTATTATTCACTTTTTGTTATTTATATATTTATTGAATATAATGTTTATGTATGAGATTATTTATTAATATTAATGATATATTTACTTATTAATAGCAATCTTATTAATCTTATATATTATATATATATATATATATATATTTGTTCGTTGCGTGCATGTTATTATTTATTTGTGTTTAATTATATATTTTTATTAAATGGTTGTACTATTATTATTCGTGATTAATTAATATTAAATATTTATTTATTTATTTATCTAATTATTATTTATTTATTTATTTATATAGTTACTAACACGAGTATATGTTGATATTTACTCGTATTACTGTGTATTTATATAGTATAATTATATTATTATTTTATAATTACAGTATTATTTATTTTCACGTGTCTATTATTTATCCATCTATCCATGAATTTAGTTATTTATTTACTTATTATGCCTCGATTTGCATGTTGGATGTTTAGGTGTAGGTTTGTTTAACATTGTCTTTTATTGTGGTGTTATTAATGATGTGAGTACACACCATGACCATGCATCATATAGAGATATAAATAGTTTACTTAGTAATGAGTTTTGATGTAGGTTTTGGAGTTTGAGCTTACCGTGGATTAGATATCACGCTTAGAGTTTGGACCATAAGTTTATTTAGAACTCGTCTTTGCTTGTTGTTCTATTCCATCATGTTTTAATTTAGTGATTGCAAGACTAGTTAAGTGGTATTTTATCGGATCCCACTTAACTAGTGCCATTTTGTCTAATAGTTTTCCAAAGTAATAACCATTGAAGATGAGATCTATCAAGTCTGATTTCGAAAACAAGATCCATCGCAAGTTACCTTCAGGACTATTATATAAATCTTCAGCCCTATATATAATTTTTTCAAGTTTTCAATGAGAAGAGAGATGGTGAAGCTGACTCACATGTACCATTAGCCGGTGCACGTGCTAGTCACAACGGGCTCTGGATTAGTGAGCGGGTTGATCCAGTCTCGAGGGATCCTAATAACTCCGCCTTTTGAGTTTCTTCACACTGGATAAACGTGGAGGTTTGTGGGTACTGTTTAGTATGGCGCACATTCTGACATAGGGTTTAAAGGGTTTTGAAGGCGACTGCATAAGAGTACTTGACCTTCGTGCTTAAAGCTAGGTGAATTTGAAGGAAAGGAGATGGCTTAGGATATACTAGTAGTCCCAAAGGATCAGAGAAAAATGAGAAAATGTCGAGAGAGGTATAATGCTAGTCAGTTCAAGACGCTATCTAGTCTGCAGTTAGATGGCTTCTAAGTAGATGCCCTTATGGAGAGTTTAGTAAAAGTATACAATAGTTTTCTTTCAAATTAGAGTCATTTCTCATTTGACAGTTTGATATTTAGTAATTTTTTGAACCAGTGACATCTATTACTAACATTTTTTTATATTATATATATAGGTTTTGTATTCCTGAGTTAGTTTTGATGGGAGGACAGATAAACGCTGCACACACTTGAAATCGGCGTAATTATTTTCTTTCATATTTTTATTTATATTTGATGAGTTTTCACGCATATTTAGTAATATCTTCCATTCTCAAGACACCAAACGGGTTGCTTCAATCTATTTTATTGATTGAGTCTTACCTATTTGTATCTTTAGACATGACTCATCTCAATCGTAATATTTCTAATTAGGTTCTTAGGTGAATCGAAATAGAGGTGTTACAATTTAGCTATTAGCACTTTAAAGTAAATGAAGTGCTAATCAAATACATTAGCACTGAATTGGCAATTGCAAATCCTTTGACGAAAGACATGTTACCAAAGATATTTAAGGATCATGTAGTACGTATGAGATTTATTTAAGTACAAATTTGACAAGTGTTGTTAAGTACATAGCATGTTATTTGTTGAAACTCTATAATTTGTTTGTCTTTTCATTATGAGTGTACGCATTATGTTGGACAATAACAAAGTTGTTGTACATATATATATAATCTACTGGACCCGAATAAACATTATGGGCTTATTCATAATATTTAAACCACATTGCAGGTTTCTATAAAAGTGCTTTACATGGAAAGTAATACTTGAATTGAACGAAACAAAAAGCATCAAACAAAGTAAAGTAATGCTAGTTTGACCAACAATACCATCCCATCATGCATATACATATGTGGGATAAAATTATGAAATTTAGTATAAAAGGTAGTCAACGATCGGGCAGGATCACCCTTTAGAAGGTGGCAGTCAGAAAACAATAAAAGTGGCAATCTAGGCCTTGACAGAGGTCATTGTTGGAGGCATTTGAATCACCGACGCATGGCAGAGTAAACGAAGACAGTGTTAATATGGAAAACCATAATGTATGAGGAGGTTTCTTTTGCTTCTCTACGAGCACAAAGATATTTCTTGAGAAATTTGGGAAGGTTCTTATAAAATTTCTTTTGAAGTGGGAAAAATATAATTAAATATTAAATCCAATATAACCTCCCAAATTCAACTCAAGCCAGTTGAGTCAGGCTAAATCATGCATACCATGTACCACTTGAAAATCTGGTAGTGTAAATATACAATCAAAGGGAATAATCAATCTTGTATAAATTTATCTAAAACTATGGTTAGCTCGGTACAATAAACAATCCATAAAACAATCTTGTATAAATATACATCAAATAATCAAGTACCAATAATATTTGAATAATAAATTCAACTCGCTCATATCAAATCAAATTGAACCAAACCAACTTGAGTTAGTCAATAAAATAAAATCAAAGGGAAAACTCAAATTTTATAATTTTACTTATCATATCATAATTCAAAAAAAAGTTAAGTATTTATTTGTCTATGAATAATTATTAGAAGTAGCAAGGATCTTAAACTAAGTTAAGATATCTAATTCGAGTCAAATTATAGTTAATTCTTCAAATAGCTATAAATAAATAAATAAAACTTAATTAAAACTAATATATTTTAATTAAAACTAAATATATTATTAAAAATTACACAATTTTCAATCACTCTTATTGGGAATATATCTATTAATTATGATGTATATTGAAAAATAAATTTAAAAATAATCTTAAACCATATATATTATTAATCCTAAATTAATTATTATTTTAATAATATTAATATTATTTTGAATAATATTATTAATTGTAGTGTATATTATTTATCTAGATTTGTTAAAATTTCTTTTTATTATAGGTACGTAAAACATTGTAAAACATTTAATTAATTTATTATGTATTTACTAACAAATATTAACAATAAGTAAGAATCTTTATTAAACCAAGTTATTATATCTAATTTGAGTCAAAGCACATTTGATTCTCTTTTAAATAACTATAAATAAATAAAATTATCAATTAAAATTAAAATATCAATATATCGATATAAATTAAAATTATTATGTTTTCAATCAGGTAAAAATTAACATGGGCTATACCTTTAATTTGAATATTTTTTATTTGGTCTCATATACTGAGGTTTACATGTATCAAAATAGAGCTCATAAGTAGGATGTAGATAAAATTTTCATTTTTTTACACCAAAATGACCTATTTTTAAATTTTAAAAAAATACACAAGTTTAACGATAATATAAAATTAATTTTTATTAGAATTATTTTGATAATTGAAATGAAATTATTAAAAGCATTAGATTGAGTTTAGAATTTATGAATAACCTTTTTATTTATTTTTATATTTATCTATGTAAATTTTGGGTAGTGAGATCCACTAATTTTCTCCAAATAAAACACATAGCTTGTATAATATATATATATATATATATATATATATATATATATATATAATTTGAGCAATTGCCAATGTTTTTTAATCGGTGCTTGTCCATCATGAAAACGAGGTTGCTATCGCCAAGCAATTGGAAAAATATGCAATATCTTTCTATCATTACCAAATTACTTACATGTCAAAAATTCATTATGTCAAAAAATAAGGGCCATGCGTTAAGCAGTGGGTGTAGAGGAATTTTCTTGCACTTCATGGCTTAATATCAAGTGAAGAAAAGCAAACGTCATCATCGCTCGCGGAGAATTCTGGGCCTCACAAGACCAGACGTTTGGCTGGACAGTCTTAATTGACACTTAATAGTTCGTTGTTTTGTCCACATATATAAGTCCATACAACTGTAGTCAGTTGTGAACAACTTTATTAAGAACTATACAACTTGTACCGTATATACAAGATGTTTTTCAAGGGAAACAGTATGGACAAAGAGACGATGTGCAAGCCCTTCTCAGCAGTCACTCATACTTGGGACAAATTAAATTTCGCCGGTACCGCAATGGCCACCCAAGCTGGAATCTAAGACCTCACAAGTCACAACTTACACTATCCCCTTTTTCCATTTGATTTGAAGTTGTGGAAGGGGTTAAACTATTTTCCTTGACAAAGGGTATCGTTGTTGCTATTCTTGAATTACAGAAAAAGAAAATTGTTCATTAGTCTTAAGGAAGAAGTGTACACGAATCTTTTCAATGAAAGAATTAAAAAGCACTTCACATCATAAGCTACCTTCACGCTGTTACAAAGCCTTCAGATGAAATCTCTTCGTCTATCTTCTTTCTTCCAACTTCCTTCGCATATGGTAATATAGCAGTGTTTTATCTTGCAAACTTTAATTAAAAAATAAACAGTGGCGGCCTAGGAAATACTTTCAACTGAATACTTATCAATTTATCTTACATTTGTCACCTCCAGGATGATCTTGGAACACACAATCCACTCGTAACGGTGAACAATGATATTCATGTGTGAACTTGTTTCATTTGACAACAAAACCCACAGAAAAAAATAGCATATACAACAACAAATAATGTTTCAATGGCAAATTATCTTTTTGTCAAAACAAATACCAAGTGTGTGGTGGGTTCTTACGTAATACGGCCAGGAAGCATGGTTTATAATAACCAGAAGTGTTGTTTACTCTACGTATGATTTAAATCCACCCGGCTACACAGAAAATTTTTATTACCTTCCGGAAAAGAAAAAATGCTCGACGAATTCTATGATATATGTACGTACCTGCAAGTCATACCTGAAAGATATTAAGATTCTTAAAACAGTTAAAGTACCATAGTTCTGCTTTATCATACTGCTCGAGTAAAGCTGCTCAATCAATGTGAAACAGTAAATACTATGATTATCGTCCAATATCTTTAACGGTGAAAGTGTATGTTCTATCAAACATCAATTAAAGATGAGAAGTTTAAGCGTTCTCTAGATTTCTACTTGCACATTGCAGACAACTTCAAGTCTCTAAAACCATTGTGCCAATTAGATTATCAGTATGCGAAATATCAAACTTCTCCGGTCATCAAACCCTGTATACTGGACAATTACAAACAAGCGTAAAAGCTCAATTTTACGCATTTGATACTCCTCAGCACAGGACTGTGGCCAAGTTGAAAACAAGATGTACATATAACGCAGAAATTCACACCCCACACTCCACACTCACGAGCGAAAGCAAAACAACAGTATATAATGATATTAAAAAATAGTTGATAAAAAAGAAACAAAAAACACCATAAAAAGCACAAGTAAAGCTGGTTTGACCACGAATTGACCAATCCATTAAAATGTACATGTAACAGAAACTTATGAAACTACGTGTAATTCTACAGAAAGGGACACAATTAGACCATCTCAAATCTAGGCAATTTAGCTCACAAATGTGAATTATTATCTTCTAATCCATGCTTACTAAATGAGCAGACAAACAAGAGACAGGAAACCACTCAACATACTCACAAGGAAGAATTGGTAGTGTAGCAATGAACTTTGAGGAGTAACAGTCCGTTTCTTATTTTTCATATTACAGGAAAGATAAATTCTTCACTAGTCTGGCTATTTTATTTATTTTTAATTAGAGATAGAGAAGAACAAATCTGGCGCCAAATGAGTTTGAAGGCATTTCACAGAAAAATACCCTGACAATTTTACGAACATTAAGAACAAGCTCTATACTCATCTCTTTCATACAACTTCATCTTCGACAAATAGAAACAGTAACAAGCCTAAGAAAAATATTCAACTCCATTATCCATCTAGCTTACATCGGTTACCAAGGATACCTCTAGATGTCTATCGAAATGTACAACCCGCCCAACTCTAACCAATGTTTCATGCTATCACTTATATCACTTCATAACAGAACCCACTTCAAAGTAAAGAATACCACAAGAAAATAGAAAAACAAATACCAAAACTGAATGTAACTGACGCATTGATTCATGCTCTCCATCCTAAGCTGTTCGACATACTTCAATAGTATAAACTACACTCTCAAATAACAACATCATCTATCCGAACTGACTTATAAAGCTTCACTTCTGCAATCTTTAGAAACTTAGCGTGTGTGCTATTTAAAGGTTAAAATGCGTCAGTTAACCTAGCTTGCTACCTGAATCATAAGAACTAGAAGAATCTCAGAAACATAAATGGCAAACACGTAACATGTAATTTCCAATTTTCAATTATCAGATACCTAGAGATAAGTCATCATAAAATAATCAAGTGACAACGCTGTGCACATCAATTCACTACCTACAAGAACAAACCAATAACAATTGAAGACCATCGGCAGAACCATGATTAACAAAAAAACAGATGTCCCTATCCACACTCACATAGTCCCATTTGAAAAAGAACCATCTGTATATAAAAAAATACTAGAAAAAGTGAAACAAAAATACCAAAGAAGGTACAAGTAAAACTTTGTTTGACCATCAATAGACCATTCCATCATACATTAAAAAATGTGGGAGAAAGTTGTAACATTTAGAAGAAAATATAAAGTAAAAAATCTAGGATATTAGCACTCAGAGAAGAACGATTCAGTACAATCTATGCTTTTGACCAAATAGGCAGACAAACAATAGATTCATAAAACAACTCAAGCGCATAGTACATAAAGAACATGTACAAATAAGAGCACAGCTGGTGAACGTAGTAGTATACTTCCGCAGAGAAACAGTCAATTACATTACCTTCCAAATTAATCTCTACAGTAGCAATAGTCTCCCATCCATGGGGACTCAAAGCACTCACATCTAAAAGCATAAACACCATCCAAACAAGACAATCAAAATAAAAAAACACAGAGGGCCTCGATGATATCTGTACAAAGAGATGCCCACACAGCTCAGATAGACAAATTACCACCACAACAGGGCTAAACCGGCGGTATGTTGGAAAAGGAGAAGCCTTTGTAACCCTTATAGGCATAGTAGGCTATCCTGGTGTAATAGAAGCCCGGTATGAACAGAAGCGCCCCAAGCACCGCAAGAACAACCCTGCAATCGCAGATTCGCAACCAAGCACATCAAATCCAAGAAAATAAAAGATTGACGATCTCGAAGTCAGATTCAAGGTTTCCAAGTACCATGGGAGGTGTCGCCGCCGACGCGGTTGCAGGCCATGAAGACGCCCAAAACGATGCCTAGGGTTCCGAAGACGAGGAGAGAGGGCGAGGGCGATCTCCTTGATGGGGGGCCGGTTGTTGATCACGTACGTCGACTCCAGCATGAGATCGTCGTTGTCAGTGATGGAGAAGGCGTGGTCGACGTACGCCATGGACAGATAACGGCGATGGAAGCTCCAAGCTCTGACCTTGTTCGGCAAGATAGAGTCGGGGGAGGCCTGGGAAGAGAAAGAGATTGGGTTGGGCGCTAATGGCGAATTGCGACAAAGAAAGCAGGGAGCTTTTCTGGATTGGGAGGGTTTTGGTGAGGTTGGGGTGAGGAAGACGATGGGGGAAGGAGGGTTTTCTTGAAGCTGGTATGGATGGAAAATTAGGGTTCACAAGGTGACGGGTCAAAAATATGGTGTTGAAAGATAAAAGTTTTACTATATTAGGGTTAGACTTTACAAAAAAAAATGGACTAATAAATAGTTAAATCATATTATTATAGACCTAAATTAGTAGAGATACAGATTGTCTTAACATGCTTTGATTGGGTGGTTGGAAGGTTTATCTAAATAAATTGGGATTTCTATCTTTTCTAACAAGTGAATTTTTTAATTAAAATAAGTATTTTTTTATTAGTAAAGGTTAAAATATATCCATGGTTGTAAAAAAATTTTAAAATATATATTTGAGTTGGGCCTTTACAAATAATATCAGTACCCAAAAGCGTATTCAATAATTGAGGTAAATTAAATATGCATTAAACTCTTAGATCCATAAAAATAAAAATTTTGGGGTAGCATTTTTGAAGTACATGGATATAATATTTTTAATAAAATTTAACTTCTTTTGTAAAAAAATCACTTAATAAATAGAATTTTATGTAAAAAAGGTATAATTATAAATGTTAGATTAAATATTAATTAAAATGTATAGAACTACTTTTTATATCAGCTTAAATGAATACAAATTATTAAATTATAGTTAACTAAATACGTATTTATTTAATGATAAAATATTTTATTCTTCTCAATTTTTTGTTCGCTCTCACCAAATTAAACAGTCAAGTTCACAACAATAACGTGATAGATCATAGCTCTGCAGTCTACACGCACAACAAAATATCAAAGCCACGTTTTGGTGCCCGGTATAAAAAAAAACTACGATTTCGAGCTGAAAACATCGATTGGTCTACTTTGTTGTTAAAATTGAAAAAATAAAAATAAAAAACAGAAAACAAAAAATTTGTGGCGTTCTCTTGCATTTCATTTTCTAAGGAGGATTTTTTTGCAATAATAACTCTTTTTACCCATTGACTTGGTGCGGCAAGTCAAGCTAAAGTATTCGTAATACCATTCCAGCCCAGTTTGTATGATCGTCATTAGCCCATGGGCTTTTTACCGGCCAATCAATTGGGCCGTTATTAATGGTGTTGAGCTCTGGTTAATGGGCCTTACCGATCATTGATATTTTTGCAGATAATGATGTACTAATGAGGCCCTAGTTTAGAATTATGAGCTTCACAAAGTCCAAAGTCTTATTTATTTCATTTGTCAATGTTCAAAACCAATGAGAAACAAACGCACACTGTATACCAGGAATAATCCTAACCTAATTTGTTTGTACCACAACTTTTTTAAAACCCTAATTATTAAGTTGGTAATGGTAAACCTCGTTTCATATGTAAGAATGTATTATTATTGAACAGCAGCATTCGAAAATTTTCAGAGTTATTCATTACATTTCATGCTCAATGCCTAATTAAACACCCTATCCCAATTAATAAATTTGGACTTAAAATACTGTGTATGTATATATGTGAGAAATGTATCTCCATTCGGGAGAAGTGTCTTCATATTCGAGCCTTCACGCAAAAGAATAATTATGACAGTTGCCCTACGCAAAGAAAACAAAATAAATAGAAAAGCCATCCTTCGTATTGACCATCTAGAAGAAGCAAAACCCACAAAAACCTGTAAACCAACAATTCCGACGACGTCAATGGAAAAACTCAATGCTTCTCATTCATCATGGCATACCAAACCCTTCATGACGGAACACTACTCCAATTGGATTACACCCCAATTTAGAGAACGCTATGATATTCACACATTATATTGCAAGCTGCATCCAAATTCTATTTGTAGCCTGCTAGCAGGTGTGACTTCCTATATGGTTTGTTGGGTCAGCTTGTAGTTGAAGTATTTGACTTTAAGCTAGCTTTTGTTCATAAGGTCTATAGAAGTTAAATTGGAATACTATTGTTTAGCAAACATTTGTCTTGTAACATACTATCCACACGCAACAACCAACCACCCTTGATTTAATACACAACTTTCGCCAATCTGATGACACATATTTGTGTGATCAGATACTCATCACGTAGTGAACTAAAGGCATTTTGCTGCATGATAATATATTTAGTTAATTAGTGGTGGATATATGCTCCTCAGCAAGCAACTAGCTCCACGTTAATTCTATTAAAGAAGTTCAATGTTTTATGTCCTGATTGTGACTATAACATTACCGTAGTTTTTAAAAAAAACAGAAAATAAATAAAATTTGCTTTTTGGCAGATATAAACAAGGGCATAGTTTGATATTTTGCATCTGATGGCCAGTGAAATGCATGGTTGTAATCTGATGGGCTTAGCATGCTAAATATATATTGAGCCGACACTAGGTGATGATCATATATGATAGCTCATACAATTCATAAAAATGAGTGTTTGGTGTAATTGATTGGTTGACCTTCTCGACGTCCCATAGAAATATTACCAGCTGCAACTTGTCTAAGCCGACTAGTTTTTGTGGGTACAATTAGTGGAGCAGCATGATTCTCACATTGAGCGTGATATTCTACAATGAAACAGCATACAAAAATAAAACTAAACTGATCATCTAATTTTCTAACAAATCTGCCGGCATATATTCATTTGTCATTATTAAACAAAGGTAAACTGTTTTTTTTTGTGTGTCTACTAATTTGATATATATGGTGACAAAATTTTTGTAGATATATCAATATATATATAGTAAGTTAAATGCGCAATATATTATACCTTCATAATAAACCAGATCGAGTTTTTATATACGACATATATATATTCGGCATCCAAAATGGAGATTCCCACTGGGTCAACAAATTGTTGATCCGTATCTTTGTATTATTTTGTTAGGACTTGTTCCACAAAGGAAACCTCTCTAGAAAAAAATACATCTTGAGATGGAAAATATGGTTCAACAAGACCTTCTAGTTGCTTGTTCTAATATGTTGAAGTATTGAATGAAATCATCTACTCGTGCATCTATCAATGGGTCTAATTCCAAGTTATAGCTTTCTCCTCTGGTTTATTTACACCTTTGGTCAATTTTCAAGTAAACAAATTATGAACCATCTAGTTGTTAGGGAAAATTTTTTGGCTCCTCCCCATCTAGACGAGGATTAATGATGGGGATGTCTTGCGTCCCGTGGGCGTCCCCATGGGGAGGAGCCAACACCGGTTCTTGTTAGGATCCAGTGCTCCGCTTCCATCAAAGTCAATAAATTGCTATAGAAGACAATCCATGTGTAAATTTTGGAACATTTTCTCTGCAACAATCTTCTTGGCTAGCTTATAATCTACCAGCTTACATAAGATGATTATACCGACGTCATTCACTCGCGTTCATGAATAAAGCCACCCACGCTATAAAATAAGGATATATATATTAGTTATAATTCAATAAAATTAAGTTAAATAGTAAAAAAATCCATATTACATTATTCTATATCCTATAGGAGGATAATGGGTAAGATATTCTTATAAAGCTAGCCGCCGGCATGCGACGAACTAAACAAGACGAAGAAGCAAAATACAACTGAACTGCAGCAGAGAAGGTGTTAGATGACCGATTCATGGCTCTCAACCGAGTCACTTGACTTGTCGTGAAGACATTTTTGAAGGGCTTATTTCGTTTCCCCATTGCTTTCAACGTGTGATCTCAGCATTGATTTTTTAGCATGTCCAAAACACAACTCGCATACGTTAGAAAACAAACCCCCAACGTTCCAAACCTAATCCGCTCAAGTTTTCGTCACAAACAGAAATGGCGAACGTATATCTTTCGACTTCAAATTACAGTTTTCTAAGTAGACATGATCAGTTGGGTTTGGCCGATTGACCATCGCATTTGGGACCATTTTCTAAAAATTTCAATTGAGCCGATAGGTGACCCTCTCATGGAGAAGAAAAGGATATCCCGGTATCGATTCGTTTCCCAAGTTCATACTTTAATGGTCTGGTGGTCCACGAGTTGATTTTAGCTCCAATTATAGATTGAATACCAATTAATTAACTATATGTTCTCGAAAGTTTTTGGGTATAATGAATTTTTTTGTTTTTCAAATGAATATTTAATTATTTATAGACTCGCGAAGCAAAAACATGATCCACGTTGTAATCAAGTTGGATGTTTCATATTTTTTGCTCTGGAAAATTTTTGATTGGATATTTCATATGCAAGGCGGAATGTACTTTTTATCTTCTTAATCTAAAAGCTAGGTGCCCCTTTCTTTAAAAATATTGAATTTAATATATTATTGGCATAAGTATAATCATGTAGTATATTTTAGGGTAAGCATATTTTCCAGCAATGAAAATGATAAATATAGGAGTAGTTTTGTAATAATTACAAAAAATTGGGGTTAAACTTTATACAATTTGGTGTGGAGATACACAACTAACTCAAATTCTTAAAAGTCTTTATATACACCAGCTTAATTTAGACCACATTTGGTACCGTAGTTTAACAAAGTTGACTGAACTGAATATATAAATATATATATATATATAGGAAAAATGAGGATGTAATAGAGTACAATCATCTTGGTTGTGCTCCATTTTATTTATAGCCATTGGATTGAATCCAACGGCCATAAATAAATCCCCCTGCATCTCCGCTGTGTGCCACTTGCCCCCGCTGTGCCCAGCTTCCACCCCACCGCTCATGCACGCCTGCCTCACCCGCTCTCTGCGCCAGTTGTTATGCCCGCTGCGCCTGCCTTGTCACACCTTAATTTGGATGAAAGGTTGACTACGATAAGGGATGGTTGGTGACAAGTCGACGACATCGAGGCAATTGGCTGTGCCGAGGCCGCCAGCGCTCCGTGAAACAAAGCAGGGGCAGCGAACGGGGTAAGGGGAAGAGAAAGAAGGGAAAGGAATGGAAGAGGGGCGACGATGGCAACGCTGGCTGGCGGTGGTGTAGGTGACGGAGGGCGGCGGTCACCGGCGGTCGGGGTGGAGATGGCAAAAATAGATCAGGGGACGATTATCAAGGGAAAAAATGACTCAATGGCAATTTCGTAATAAAAACTTGACTCGCTCCCTAATCGAGTCAATATTACAAAATACATATCAAAAAATAAAAAATATATAATAAAATAATCTAATTCTAATAAATTATTTTATTTTATAGTATTTTACTCTATTTTTTCATATTTTTCAAATTTTATTTTGTAATAACTCAAGTTGGTATCGTGTCAACCAGTATTTACAGAATTGCCACCGCAGGTTAGCAGCTGGACCTAAAGACTAAGAGACAACATGGTGGTTCTTCTACCAATGCAAGTGGTGAACGGTTAATAAACAGGCTTCTCTTTTTATTTTTCTTGTGTTATAAATGTAGCTATAGGAAATGATCCAAGACTGTAGGATAATTACTTCATGCATTGTTATTTGAAAATAAGTTTTTTTGAGATAGAAATGCTAGACTTATTTGCTTTCATATTATTCATGTAACACTTTTAAGTAACACCCGGTCCGGTTAGGACCGGTTTGTTATAGGGTTGGTTTTTGTTAAATTTTTTAGTAACAGTTAGCCATCAAGGCCCACAATATCGTGAAAAATGGCGGGTCGTTACAGGTGGGTCGGGACAGAGTCAAGTTTTTATTTTAAAACTACCCCTCTCAAAAAATATGAAAAAATAGAATAAAATACCATACAATAAAATAATCCATTAGAATTTGATTATTTTTTTATGGTATTTTCCAGAATTTTTTCATATTTTTTGGGATTTATTTCGTAATATTGACACAAGTCTGGATCGAGTCAAGCTTTTACTACAAAACTACCCCTGCCCATTTCCTTCCCAACTCGTATCAATATTATGAAGTAAATATTGAAAAATATGAAAAAATAGATTAAAACACCATAAGATAAAATAATCCATTAGCACTCGATTATTTTATTTTATTATATTTTATATTTTTAATATATATTTCGTAATATTGACTTAAGTCGGAGCGAGTCAATTTTTTATTACGAAACTACCTCTACCTATTTCCTCCTCCCTCCCATATTTTGTCGACGACTCTGTTTTTCCATCCCTGTTTTGTCGCACCACCTGACTGCTGGCCTTACCTGCCTGCACCCCTCTTAACCCCCCCCTCCCATACACACCCACCCGGCTGCCATCTCGACTCTTCCCCAGGCCTAGACAGTGCATGCCCAGGGTCACCATGACAACGCGACAACGCCATAGCTCCCCACGGTCGTCGCCAATGTGGCCCTGCCGCCATCTCTCACCGCAGCTCCCCACTGGGACAATGCGCCTCCGTCGTGGAGGTCCCATCTGCCACCGTGGCCCTGCCTACCGTTGCTGAAAAAAAACAGAGAGGGGGAGGGGGATTGTCGACGGCAAAACAAGGGAGGGCGGGGCGGCAAACCGGCCCGAGGGGAGGAGGTAGGGTAGGGAGAATAAGGGTGCGTAGGGGGGTGGGGGACGAGGGTTAGCGTCGTGAGTGGGATGAGGAACGCGGCGGGTGGGGGGATAAGGGGTGCGGTGGTGGGGGAGATTGTCAACGGCAAAATAGGGGGGCATGGTGGCAAACCAGTCGGGGGAGGAGGTGGGGCAAGGCGAATAAGGGTGTAGGAACAAGGGGCAACGTCGTGGGTACAACGAGGAACGTGGTGGGGGGCAGGGGGATGAGGGGCACTACAGTTGGGGGATGACGGCCAGGCCGAGAAGTTTGAGAAGAAAAGAGGGTTGGGGGTTGTGGGAAGGGTGGGTGGGGAGGTTTCTTCCGGCTGTTGGGATTGAAGCCAAAGAAAATGTAGCGCAGCTAAGATGGCGCGGTGGTGGGGGAGATTGTCAACGGCAAAATAGGGGGGCAGGGTGGCAAACCAACCGGGGGAGGTGGGGCAAGGCGAATAAGCGTGTAGGAACAAGGGGCAACGTCGGGGGTACAACGAGGAACGTGGTGGGGGGGCAGGGGATGAGGGGCACTACAGTGGGGGATGACGGCCGAGCCGAGAAGTTTGAGAAGAAAAGAGGGTTGGGGGGTTGTGGGAAGGGTGGGGTGGGGAGGTTTTTCCGGCGGTTGGATTGAAGCCAAAGAAAAATGTAGCGCAGCCAAAATGGTTGTGTTGCGCACTAACCTCGTTGTATATATATATATATATATATATATATATATATATATATATATATATATATATATATATATATAGCCTCTTATCGAGTACGAATTAGTACCCTTTTAAAAATAAAAAAAACTATAATGTGGATTATAACAGATGCTAAATGCTTCTTTTTTGCTAAATAAATAAAATAATGAATCTCTCGTCTCACGAGCCCAAAGTCAATTTTCGTAGGCTGGACCGACAGCGCCATCGTCGGTAGACACAGCTTGAGCTCGCTCGTTCATTTAATGAACGGCTCCCGCAGCTGACCGATGCCGGTCGGACAATTTTGCACGCCTCCTCCGTCTTCCTCCTTCCCAAACTTGCTATTTCTCCGATAGTCTTCAACAAACTTCATATCGTAATAACAACATGACAATTTATGTCTTCACCCTACTTTATTATTGCCTTGTACATCTTTTCAAAGCCTAACAATAACTATTGCGAAGTTAAATCAGAAACATGACACGTACCTATTATATGATCTGACCTTAGTTCAACAAACTTACTTGTAAATCATTCTGTCTTTCTTTTTTTTCACACGTTACTGTGTTTTGGGGCCGGGGGATTTGTAGTCCGTCGTCAAAATGACTGCACACCTGAGATCAAGGAGTCACAATCTTTGACAAATCCTAATTACCATCCACTAGTGCAAAACCACCAGCAGTAACCAGCAGTTAAAAGTTAAAACTGAAAATCCGATCAGTTGCACCGGTTCAAACTTCAAACCCCGACTCCCTGTTCTGACTCCCTCCCCTAATTGGTCATCCCCCAACAAACACATTTTGACAAACAAGAACCTTGCTGGCGTTGAATCCGCCAAATCAAAATTCCCCCTAAACCTCCTCAAATATAAACTCAATTACTGGCCTTAATCAATCTCTTAATTACCATAATCCTCTTTGCTTAATACTGCATCATTTTCACCATCCCTTTGACCAAAGTTGGATTCTTTGTACTGTCATTTGTCTCCTCTCACGTAGCTTTTAACTTGTCCCGATCTCTCTATATATACAGCCATTGCCTTGTTTATACATCTTCCTTCTCTACCTCTAGATTCATGGTGGTAATGCTCTGATCGAAGTTGATCGTCGAGCACTTTGTGTTCTATTTGATTGGTCTCATGGCGGTCGACCTCATGGGGTACTCCAAGGTGGACGAGCAGATGGCTCTCCAAGAGGCGGCCGCCGCCGGGCTCAAGAGCATGGAGCATCTCATCCGGGTCATGTCCCAGCCAAGCGCGGCCGGCGCCGCCGCCGCCCACCGGCCGGCCGCCGTCGACTGCCGGGAGATCACCGACTTCACCGTCTCCAAGTTCAAGCGTGTCATCTCCATCCTCGACCGCACCGGCCACGCCCGCTTCCGCCGCGGCCAGGCAGCGGCGGCGTCTTCTTCTACGGCGAGAGCCACCATCGACTGTTCCAAGGGCGACCCAGCGAAGGAGGCGTACTGCATCTCCCCGCCCATGTCATCGGCCAACTCGTCGTTCATGTCGTCCGTCGCCGGCGACGGCAGCGTGTCGAACGGGAGGGTTGGGTCGTCGTCGATGCTGCTGGCCACTGTCCCGACCATGTCCGCCGGAAAACCGCCGCTGGCTTCCTTGTACAAGAAGAAATGCCATGCCCATGAGCTCTCCGACGAGTTCTCCATCCCCGGACGTTGCCATTGCTCCAAGAAGAGGTTAGCTTTTACTACATCCAAAAAAAATTGTTGGTTTCTTCTTCTTTTTTAATACAAAACAGTAATTGATTTGGCTAGATCTTAAGTTCCCCTGCATTGTTTAGAGCGAAATTGCATTGTTAATAGTAATTGTTTCAACTAGTAGTAATTGCGTCCTTTACATTACCAGTAGCTCATATTCGGTATGCTGCAAACAATCAAGAGCACTACTAGGTAGATCATGAACCACAACATTGTGC
Organism: Piper betle; assembly: GCA_033002965.1. Classification (NCBI taxonomy): domain Eukaryota; kingdom Viridiplantae; phylum Streptophyta; class Magnoliopsida; order Piperales; family Piperaceae; genus Piper; species Piper betle. Next base: position 89,756 of record JAURVB010013619.1, on the reverse strand, counting down.
TCATATATATGCTTGTAGCATACGCGCTCCATCAATCTCAAGATACCAACTTTGCAAAGCGTGAATGAGAATTTTAAAAGGGAGGAGCTTGCTTTCCTCCCAAGAGTGTGTTGATGATTTCAAGTTTCCAACTGATCTGTTTTGGATGCTTTCAATGGCCATTTTGCAACTGATCTGTTCTTGCAAGTGTCCCTTTGGGGAATCTGAATGGTTTTTGTGGGTTTTTCTGGCGTTTGTCGAACTGGTGCGGCCAAGGCCGGTGTCCACAGCCCTTAGCCGGTTCATGTAAGCTATCCATGCACAGTCAGAGTGTAGTGTTGTGGGGGTGAACGGTGACGATGATCTTTCGTTTTTTTTCTTCTCTTACCAAAAAGTTGGACTGGTGCAGGAAATCACGAGTGAGGAAGACGATAAGGGTCCCCGCAATAAGTTCGAAAATGGCAGATATCCCCCCCGATGAGTACTCATGGCGCAAGTACGGCCAGAAACCCATCAAAGGCTCCCCCTACCCAAGGTAATCCATCAATCAATCAAAAACCAAACTTGTTTTTTTCTCGGACACAAAAAATGTTCTAGCTATCGGACTAATTAGTTAGTGAAGTGGTTTAACTTAAAACCGTTGTTCTTGCAGGGGATACTACAAGTGCAGCACGGTGAGAGGCTGCCCGGCGAGGAAGCACGTCGAGAGGGCACCCGACGACCCCACCATGCTCATAGTCACCTACGAGGGTGAGCACCATCACACACAGGTCGTCTCGCCGGAGCCTGGCAACCTTACGCTGCTGTCTTAACTTCACTATTTTGTAAAAAAAATCAATCAAAACCATGTTGTTTAACAGACAATTTTTTTTTGTTTCTTTCTTTTAACTTGGAGAATGATTTGGGTTACCTAACGGAATCACCTGTTGGGAAAGAAAAGGATTCAATCCGATGTCAACATTTTCTTGTTAGTCAGATTTGATCTAGCTATGTGCCTTGTTATGTTTTTATGTTATTATTGGGTTAAGAAAAAAATCAAGCGGCGTTGTGGAAAAGACATAGGAAATCGAACAGGAAACTTCGGCCTTCCGTTCTGACATTTTGGTGCTATAGTAATTCATGATCTGAGCTCGGAAACTGGGATTGAGATCTTGGGGTTGAGGCTTGGAGCCCGTTGTTTGTCGCTAGTAGGAGGCCTAGTCAAAAGTTGAGGGCGGGGGATTATTATTGAACTCATTAAAGGAAGCCAAGAAAAGGAGCGTATGGATTAGGTGGGGGGGGGGAAGGGAATGGTCAAAAAGAGGGAGGTGGTGGGGCGTAGGCCAATGTGTAGTTGACGATGGTCGAGGAGGTCGTCTTTGTTAATCAATTCGGATCGGTTGCGTGCTTGTATTGAGAGCTGCTTTTCTTGTGGTCAACACTGGCCCAACTGCAAAAGCATGTGTCGTTTGGTTGAAGAAGCCGATCTCTCTTTTTGGTGGTTTTGTTTTTTTCTTTTTCGTCTGTTTGACGGGGAGATCGAGGATTTGGATTCTTTGGTTTGGCTGCACCTGCCCTTTGTTCTTGTCCTTGAATGTCAAAAAAACTTTCGCCAGTGCTACTGTATATGCTAGCTATAATCGTTGGTCAATGAAATTTTATGGCGTTGTTGTTGATTATATTATAAGAAAAATAATAGTGTGTTTATGGATTTATTGTGGACTGATCTGTGATGGCAAGCCAAGTATGCGAGGCTGTGAACAACATATGTCTGCTTTTGTCAATGAAAGAACGCCCAATTGGCCTTCTTTTTTCAAAAATATTTGTCCTTCGGACTGTTTTTGTGGTCGAAATTTTGATAAAAACAAGGTGTCTCCGAATTTATTCGAATCTATATGTCCCTGAATTCTGAGATTTGGGCAAAGCTCAGTACTGTTTATACCTCTCTGCCTATCCAATTTTAAATCTTGGACGACGGTAACCCGGTTTCCCTCTCGGTAGGGTGGCTTGCTTCTCTCGACATTGCCAACGATCCTATTCTGTAGCTGGGAGATTGGGGTACTATTTTATGAGATCACCCACGCAGGAGGTTTGCTCGACTCCAGCTAAGAATGCTAGTGAAAGAAACTCTACCATGTATCAGTGAGGTTGGTAATTCTATTTCTATCCATGCATGGTATGTCTGATCTGTGTTCTGCATTGAGTTTTGATCGAGTTTAGTTGTATTGTTACTGTACAAGTTAATCGTAAATTTAGAACGTTAATAATATTTCAATCCATGGTGGGCGTCGAATGTTGTTTCGATTTAATCCTTTCGTTCTTGAATGGGCCTGGCATAAGTTGTAGATTTGTGTGGGCTACGATATTACTCTGCGTTTGAAAAATCAAACTTCACTAGCTAGCTAATCCGGCCCAGTATCTTGCTTGAAAAAGTTTGTAAATGAAAGTGTAATTCAAAGAGATTGTTTACTATTATTTTAAAATTATATATAAAAATATCTAGTCGAAATCATCTATTTAAATCACATAATTTTATATATATATATCATCATCTACATTGACGTTATAGCTTCTTTCATTTCACTTGATATAGACTATATCAACGTTTAACTTAAACTTTTTCATATATTTGCTTATTATCTCAATCCAAGTTCTTTTAAGCTTACCAAGTACTCTGTCAATACACAAGTAAAATAGTATGGTATATCTTTTAACAAAAGCATACGAAAGATATTTTTACACATGCCCAAATCAATATTCTCTTATTTTCTCCTCAATTGGTATCACCATTCATTGTATACGTGTAGTGTTGTCTGGAATTCGGTTTATAAGGGTTTTACCACATTCATCTCAATATCTACTTTTCAGCTACTTTCATTTTATCAATATGCATTTGTTTTGGTGTCAAATATTTTGTTCCATTAAGTAGCATTGACTATTCTATAAAATTTACCTATCAATTTTATATAAACTTAATTGTCACATAACACTTGTTAAGTAGCTATCTATTTTAGCCATCAAATTGCAATTCTATGTTTGACATCATCGTCAATGTCCCCATCTACATTTAGTATATAGTCAAATACTTAACGTCCCTTTTCTCACAACTCATAGTTCTCTAATAGGAAAAGAAATCTCCGATCTCTCTAAAATTATATTCCATGTATTCTTTTCTTACTTGACTAATCCTTAAGCTTTATGATTCTATGGTATTTGACTATTATTTAACTTATCCTCAACTCTTTCCTTAAAAGTATCAATCAACATCATGTTGTTGTAAATAACATACACCATGGGGCATTATCTTGAATATTACGAATTAATTCATCCATCACAAGAATAAAGAGGACAAACAAATACAAATATTTGTCCATTAGACAAAATTATATATATATATTAAAGTCATTTAAATATGACAAAATTACTTTTATTAGACCGCCTTTATAATCTATAGTGTAAAACCTAGCTTCAGGTTACCGGTTCGAGTGACCCTGAGCCAGACTAGTTTTCAAACCATGAATATATGGCCCAAATAGCCGTATGAGCATATTATGGTGGTTGAGTGTGCCTATTATGTACATGATAGCTTCAAATAGGCTATAAAAGAGCATGAGTTATTATTGTATACACAAGATATACAGATGATTTTTATATATTAGCCAAGGTTGCCGTAGTTAAAATATTTTCAATGACGTACAAGTATACACGGTCGAAACAAGTAATATAATGATATATTCAAGTGTCCTACAGGAAGATGAATTTCCTATAATTAATTAAAGAACATAAAATGAAAAACAAAACAAAAATAACAAACTTAACTATGTAATAACTTTAAATTAAAAGAGAAGTTAAAGTGATAAAATTCGTTCTAGAGTCAAATTTCCCTTAACATCAATTTCATTCATCAAATGTTCCTCTTTTATCTTTTATTCCCTCGATTGTCAATCTAAGATAATTATATAACATGGTGGCCGCTCATTTTGCCTCAATTTCTACCTCCCAGTGATAATTGATTAATAAACAAAATAATACATTAAGATTTTCCTTACAATCGTATACGGTGGTGTGTATCTTCCGACCACAACGACAAACAAGTCAAAAAACTCGTCGTATGATGAATTATCAATGACGAATCTAATTAATTTCTCCCAAAATCTAATTAAACCTCATGATTTAAGATATAGGCGATCAATCTATTCTTAGCATTTAGAAGATAATTCAAACGATCCAATTGAATAAAAGAATAAGAGCTTGAAATAAATTCAATTAAATCATGTTAAATTCTATTCTTCTTTAGAACAAACTAAAAGACAACTCCATAATAAAAATAGGAAACATTATAAAATAGAAACTAAATTTTATTATGAAAAAGAAAGAAATTACAAAAACTAAAATTACTTCTTTCACTACACTTCAAAGCCCAAAGATAAGATATATAACAACAAATGACCACCCTTTTATATAGAAGTGGAGATACAAGAATTCGAAGAAGGTGTTCACAAATCGACATAGTCTAATTAATTATAATGTCCCTTCAAGTTTCCAACTCTTCGACTCCATTGAACACCATAAATTGTAGCCATTCCTGCATTAAAACACCCAAATTAAGCATATCTAATAGAATATTAATTAACACCAAAAAATAAAGTAAAATATCACTTAATTAATAATGTTTATACCCGAAAAATACAAAATCATATAAAAAACCTGGGTAAATATTGTATATTTTAAATACTTAGTCGTTGTAGCGTTTAGTTTCCATTTGGAATTTTAAGGGTATTTAATTTGCATATATCATATGAATTTCGGATCACAAGATTGCCCCTGTGGGCCTAGTGTAAAACCCGTGACTCGAGTCAGAGTTTTACGGGAGTGAACCAGTCGGTTCGAGTCGAGTCAGCTTCATGGACCGCGAGCTGGGTTGAGGCCAGCTGTGAGTTATGAGCAATGCGGGTCATGTATGCTCAAGTGTATGATGATAACGCCTGAAAGATGATGAAAAAAATGGGTTATCAAGTATATGGAGGTATGCAGTATTGATTGTTATTTTTATTTGATCGTAGAATATTTTTTTAGGCCGAATAACGAATTAGGACGCGTTTGACGATATCCGGGTGGGTTATTAGTTATAGAGCATGTCATTTGGATGTTATTGTGTTTGTTTTATTTTATAGAATTTTTTCCATATTTTTCTAGATTTTTTTTAGAATTTATTACGAACTAGTTATTATTTTGACTCGAGTAGGAAGCGAGTCAATACTTATTTACGAAACTGCCACTACAACACTTCTTCTTCTTCCCCGACTTTTTTTTCTTTTTTTCCAAAACCCAAACCCTCGCCGCCGCCCCTTGTGGTCGCCGCCGCCGCCGCTGCCGACGCCGGGCTGCCGCCGATCGACGCCGCCCCGCCCCGCCGTGAAGTCGCCGTGCCGCCACGACCCACCCCGGCCACTGCCTCGCCGCCACGACGCCGGATTTGCCCCACGAACCGCGACGCTCCGCCCGTCGATTCCGCCGCCGTTCGGCCGCCGTCGCCGCCGCTACGACCACCAGTACCACCCCCTCGCCGTTGCCGACATTTCCCCCATCCTCCCGACCGCCGTCGAGGCCGGCCGGAGCCCCGATTGGAGAACGCCGCCGCCGCCGCCCGTTTTCAACGCCGCCGCCGACGGCCATCGCGGCCTCGGTTGCTCTGTTTGACACCGCCATCGGACCAAGCTCGTCGAGCTGGTGCCGATAGACCCCTTGATTGCCCCGTCCCGAATCGTCGCTGGAAAACCGTCGGAATCCGCCGGAAAACCGTCGGAATCCGCCGGAAAACCACCGGAACCGCCGGAAAATTGGATTCGAGGGAAGTTCGCCGGATCATCCGCCGAACGCACCCGGTCCAATCTGATCGGACTTCGGACGCCGCTAGGTGCCGAATTCGAGTTTCGAGCCGCGAAACGGAAACCCTAGCCGTCGCCGATTTTCGACGACGCGAGGTATAATTTATTTTAACTTAATTATTTGAAAGTATTGATTATTAGAATTTGCATGCTATGATTGATGAATTGTGCATTGTAATTACTTATATAAATGTGGATTTGATTTAGAATAAAATATGAAATTTGTGGAATTGTGTGGTGTTAAAAATAGAAGTTATGAAACTAATTAGGGTTATTAAGTAATAATCATGATCTAATGTAAACTAACCTAAGTAGACTTGCTAGAATTGATATAGGTTGATGTGTGTTGCTTGATGAGTGATTGTGTTGATTGTGCGTGCATGCTATAGGATGTGTGATTCATCATGCGGGCGTTAGTTTTTAGCTTGATTGTGTAGGTACGGTGTAGGAGCTCGCCGCCTAGGCGCGTGGACCCGTTTGGAGCTTCTACCAGGTCCGTTTAGGACTCGTTCTCTGTTTTATGCTACTCTATTGTTTATTTGATTTATCATGTGCAGGACGAGTTAAGTGGCGTTTTATCGGATCCCACTTAACTCGGGCCATTTAGCCAACAGTCCTTTTTCGGATAAATAACCCTCGAGGATGAGATCCCTCGAGTTTGTTTTCGAACTTCAGATCCAGCTCACGATGCCTTCGGGCCTATTGTATAAATCCCAACCCAGGCCTATATATATATATAGTTTTCGTGTTTTCGGTGAGAGATGGAATGAGGGTTACTTGCGGCCACGTCTTCAGATAGGGCGTGTGCCCGGAAGAGCGGGCTCTGGAGCTGGGGAGAACCCACTTCGTTCCCGAAGGATCCGGACAACTCCACCTTTGAGTTCCTCAAACCCGGAGAAGTGTGGAGGTTTACGGGTACTGCATTGCAGCGCATGTCTAGACTTGTGGTTTCAAAGGGTACTGAAGGCGACTGCCTGAGAGTGCTCGGCCTTTGTGCTCAAGGCCAGGAGTAATATGGAAGGTGCAGAGGGCGGTAAGGAATGAAATTTGATGCGAGAAGCAATAGAGAAATGGCCAAGGTATGAGAATGAGAAAGATAGGGGGACGCTGTCGACCCGAGGGCGACGGCCCGACGGCGACGGCTCCCGTATGTGCCCTGATGAGAGTTCTTGAGGAAGTATATGGTTTTGATTCAACAGGAGAGTTTGCTCTCCTGTGCCAGATTGATATTAGTTATTTTCCGGGCCGGTAACACTCGTTACTGACGGTTTTTCTATATATATGTAGGTGAAGAATGCGAGCGATGAAAGCTGTCGGGACTGCGGAGGAGCAGCACGGAACCGCGCACACATGTACCTGCCGCGTGTAATGTATAATGATGGTTGTTTAATGCTGTGTGGATGATTATTACCATGTTTTTATCTTGATGAATTACTTGTTATGAAACGAACTGATGAACATGAATGAGTAGGGAGCCTTGGAGTTCAGACTCGGCTCGGGTAAAAATGAATGAGATAATGATTTAATGTCATGGTAGATTATTATGTGTTATCGTATTTTCATAAAATATTATATATTTTCTTTTGGTTTCTCATTTATTATTTTGTCTTGTTTTTGCTTGTACATCACAGCATGCATGTAGGACCGCGTTAGAACCCTATCATTCTCATTTATGCATTTCATATTTGCATCTTCATCTTGAGACGCCGAGAGTAGATCCTGGTCGGCTTAACCGAATCTAGTAGATTAACGAACGGTTCGGTCGCCGGTGACATTTCCGGGTCGGTTCACGGGTGAGCCGAAACGGGGTGTTACACCTAGCTTGATTTGAGCTATAGATTTTTACTCGATTAAGTTCAGGGTTCGAAGCCCATTTAGTCTTTTTACCTCGATTCCTACCTATAGAGTCATTTTTAAGAATCAACTCGGTTTTGACTTTGGACGGTCTTGATCTGAGCATTCCGTCCATATACAAATAACATATACTCATAGGTGGGCCCCACTAGGCTACTAGTAGTCGAACATATTACCTTCATCGAGATTTTCATTTTGCAAAGATTTCCTACGATTTTGATGATTTATGCCCTTAGTGCCACCGCCACTTCGGCTCGCCACCAACAAGTCTGTGGCTCGTCCCTAGCTACCAGACTGGAACCTCCAGGACTGCCTCGCAACCGGCTATCTATCCATACCACTCACCATCACCGGCACCACCACAATCACCGCCAACAATGATGTTTTTATTGCTAGTTTCCACCGCCACCACCACAAGTTCGAGCCAGCGCCGGTGAGCCACCTCCGGCCTATTCTACCACCCAGACAAATTACCGTCATTGAGATCTTCATTTTGAGAACACCCATGACTACTGTTGTGGCCGCAATCACCACGAGCAACACCACCGCACCGAAGGTGATTCTGCCCTTTTTGGCCATTTTCTGGCTATCCAACTACCGGACTCCGCCGATCGCCATCACTATCTTCTTCGTCATATAGGTTGTCGATCCCGACTAGGGGCGACCCAACCGCTGCGTCATCGGCATTTTCCGGCATTGGACGTCACCTATCCTGTTGGACCCAGTTACCCACATTCGTGTTTGCTTGCCTGTGTTGGCATCAGCTAGCCTGAGTTCTATTCACCCGTTCATGTATGTGGTCATGCCCGAGCCTAGGTTGGTTCGGTTCAATTCTGTTCCACTCATTTTCAACTGTTTTTAGTTGTTTTTCAACAGTTTTTGGTAATTTGAGAACACTTGCATTAGTTTAGATGCATATTCAATTTATTTAGTATATTTGGATATTATGAGTGTTTATATATATATATATATAATAATAATAATAATAATTTATTTCTTTTTATTTCTATGTTTGTTGTATATAATGGATGCTTATGTGATTGTTTGTTATTATTATTGATATATTTACTTATTAATATTAATTTTCTTCATGTTTACTAAACTTTATTTATTTATTTAATTTTTTACATATTTGTTCGTTGCGTGTATGCTATTATTAATTTATATTTAATTACGTTTTTCAGTGTTAAATGACTATGATATTATTATTATTATTATTATTCATGATTAATTAAAATTAACTATTTATTTATTGAATGATTAATGTATTTATTTAATTTAATTGTTTATATATTTACTAACATGAGTAAATGTGATATTCACTTATGTTTAGCCGTGTATTTATATAGTATATAATATTATCATTTTATAATTAGAGTATTGTTATTTTTATGTATTTATTATTTATCTATTTATTTATGAGTATATTTATTTATTTATTTATTATTAGTTATTTCATTTATTATGTCTTGATTTATGTATTGTATGTTTAGTTGTAAGTTTACTTACTATTATTTTACTTATTAAGATTTACTCATGATGTGAGCACATATCATGAATATGCATCATATAGAGATATTAGTATTTTATTTAGTAATTGGCTTTAATGTAAGTTTCAAAGTCCGAGCTCAGCATAGAGGAGGCGTCAGGTTTGGAGCTTGGACCATAGGTCCATTAAGATTCTTCTCACTTTTTATCGCTATACTTTATTACTGATTTGATTTTCAGATCGCATGATATGTTAAATGGTTGTTTTATCAAACTCCACTTAACATGGGTCATTTAGAGGTATTTTATTTCGTGATTAATAACCCTCAAGGATGAGACCTCTTGAGTTTGATTTCAAAAATAAGATCCATTATAAGTTGCCTTCAGGCCTATTATATAAATCCACTCATAGGCCTATATATTATTTTCTCAAGTTTTCCAGTGAGATGTGAGAAAGGGGAAAACTGACGATCACGTATTGAGATAGGGCACGTGTTAGTCAAAGTCAGGCTCTGGATTTGGTGAAAGTTCATTCTATTCCCGAGGGATCCTAACAACTCCACAAGTTCCTCAAATATAGAAAAGTGTGGAGGTTTATAGGTAGTGTAATGCAATGCATATGTATAATTGTGGTTTTAATGGGTAATAAAAGTGCATGCCTGAGAGTACTCGACCTATGTACTTAGAGCCAGGAATGATACAGAGGATGTAGGAGGTTGAAAGAAAAGAAATTGATGTTCTCGCACGAGGGATAGTTTTTAAAGTTGATGAAGTATGAGATGAGTAAGAAAAGGGATGTTGTTGCGTGAGGTCGACAGCTCCTAATTAATGCCCTTATGAGAGATTCTGTGGAGTATATAAATATTTTTATTTAAGAGGAGGGTCAGCTATCTTGTGTCAGTTTAACTATTAGTTATTTTTAGATCCGTAACATTCGTTATAATGTTTTTTCTATTATATATGTAGGTTTCATAATTCTTAGTCGGCTTTGGTGGGAGGATAGATAAATACTATATACACTTGAGTTTGGCGCAATTATTTTTTTTACACTTTTATTTATATTGAATGTTTTTTGACGTATATTTAGTAATATCTTCTATTATCTTGATGCTAAATAAGTTACTTTGATCTATATTATTAATCAAGTCTTATAAACTAACTGAGTTAAACATAACTCGACTCAATCACGACATTTCCGATCCGGTTCTCAGGTGAACCGAAATTGGGGTATCACATGAAGGCTCATATTAACTTTAATTGATCAAACAAATACAATTTTTTCCTGCCATACATATTTACCATCAATCAACCAAATACTCCATTCAAATCCGAGAAACACTCTGCTAGAGGATTCTTCGAACATAAACATTGGACTTCTTCGTAGAAGCCCACATCACGTAACCATGATCACCTTTTTTTATCAAAGCCCATGGTCACTTCGTATTTAACTTCGTCGTTTGAACAAAATTGAGGACTACTAGGACCGTATGCGCTTCCTTGTTCCGCATGTCTACATCCGTCCCAGGTGGAACAACAACCCCACAATGGAAGCCATTGGAAGGGCATAATAAATAAATGGCTACTTCATTCCATGTTGCCCGTTGTATTGTCGTAAACGAACCTTCCAAACTCTCTCTACGCCTCTGTTTTCTTCAGAAAGGTTTCTTGCAAGTTTTTTATTTATCAGTACAAACGTTTCTATCAAGTCACGAACTCATGATATTTCGACTCAAACTTCAAACTTAAGCCCCAAAATCAATCGAGAAGATGTTATCTGTAAATCTGTAGATCGTCTTATTAAGCCTGTATCCCATTTTATCAAAGTGAATTGTCGCTGGGAGAGTGAGAAAGTGGCAGATAATCTTTTGTTGTCATCAAGGTCTTCAGTTCGAGGAATCATGATATTCATGAAAAGGAGCCAACACCTAAGTTTTTGGTTTGAGATTCGAAGAGACAATAATGAGTGCACTCAGGAACTTCTCATTCTAATATTAGAAAAGACATCAAGATTTGAGATCTTCTCATTCTCATATTTATTTTATATCATCCAACTTAGTAGAAAGAAGCCACACAATACACTACTTAAGCTTGATCATAATACTCTGTTTTTTATTAATGTTTACAATAAGACCAAAATATCACATTCAATAAATGTCAATATTTTGCTGGCCAATTATTACTTCTGTTAAAGCCTTTTTTTTAAATCTTTGCCCAGATGTCTTATTATCCTCGTCCTCATAGGGACTAACAATACACAAATGCAAATATTTTTTTTTCGAAAGTGCAAGATATTGAAAACTTGACCAAAAGTTAATTCCTCCTGAAACTGGATTTGAGTAGTTTTAATTATTATGTGTAAAGTTTAAGATACTATTCCTTAAGCAAAATATTAAAAAAAATTGACTTCCAAGTCAAATCTTTAATTAAGGACCGGGAAAAAAATTTTAATTAAGACTAAAACTAATCATAGTTGGTTCATTAGAAAAACAAGCTGGACAGGTCTGGTAGAAACCGACTTTCACCATTTCCGGCATTCAGTTTTTCAGTCGCCGGCAGCTTTCGGCGACGATACTCGGCGGCTGGTCTGCCTCCCCGCTGTCTCCTCCTCCTCCTCCTCCTCCTCCTCCCCACTTCGATCCAATTGAGAGTCCAGGTGGGAGAAAGCCGGCGTCTTTCGCGTCCTTCCAACCAAAATATCATCGTGAGTCGCTTCGTAATCGTTCATCAACACTAGCTCTGGTGCTGGGTTCCGATTTCTGCAATCTCTGTTTTTTTCTTTTTTGTGCTTGATTTGGGTTCATTTGTGGTGGTTTTTGGCCTGCTCTTTTGTTAATTCATTAGTGGCGAGTTTGTGCTGTGGTGGTGAGAATTGGCAAGACGACGGTGGGCGTCCTGTTGACGTACATCTCGTTAAGACCTGGATGAAATGAGCTCACTGTATAGACTGGTAGAAATTGCGAAAAAGCTTCAAACTTTGTTTGTTTTGTTGTTTGTACAAGTTTTGATTTTTGATCGGAGCTAGATTAGAAGTGTATGTTTGCCTAAAGGTTGAGTCTTGGTGGCTGGGGTGGGGTGTTTTGATCGTATAGATGGAGGGTATAGAGAACCTAGTTGCTGCCAGGAAGTCGCTCAAAACCAGCTTGGAGAAGTCGAAAGCACTCGGCTCTGCTTTGAACCAGGCGAGTCCAAGGTTGGACGAGATTTACCAGCGGTTGCCGTCGTTGGAAGCATCGGTGAGGCCTATACGCGCCGACAAGGAGGCCTTGCTTGCTGTGGGAGGGCATATTGATAAAGCTGTTGGCCCCGCCGCTGCTGTTCTGAAGGTGTTTGATGCAGTTCACGGACTTGAGAAGTCACTGCTTTCGGAGCCGGGGAATGATTTGGGGAGTTATCTGGCCGTGCTCGAGCAGTTGGGGGAGGCATTGAAGTTTCTGGCTGATAATTGCGGCTTGGCGATTGAGTGGTTGGAGGACATTGTGGAGTATTTGGAAGATAATTCTGTTGCCGATGATCGGTATTTGAATGGTTTGAAGAAGGATTTGAAGGGTCTTAGGGAATTGCAGGCTGGGGAGGACAGGGCAAGCTTGGATGGAGGGCTTTTCTATGCTGCTTTGGATAGGTTGGAAGCTGAGTTTCGCCGGCTGCTCACTGAAAATAGCTCGATTTTGCCCATGGCGTCATCGTCTACTGATGGTATGGATCGGCCTTGTATTGCTCCTTCACAACTGCCGGTATCTGTGATAAAAAAGTTACAGTTGATAATGGAGAGACTAACTCTCAATGGCCGGTTTGAGCAGTGCGTCTTGATATATGTTGAGGTACGTATATCAATCATAAAGGCTAGTTTGGTGGAGTTGAATTTGGACTACCTTGATCTGTCTGCTTCCGATTTTAACGATGTTCAGAGCATTGAAGGTTATATAGCGCAATGGGGTAAGCATTTGGAATTTGCTGTGAAGCATTTGTTTGAAGCTGAGTACAATCTGTGCAAGGACGTATTTGAGAAGATGGGATGCAGCTCATGGATTGATTACTTTGCAAGGATTGCTTCTCAAGCAGGTATTATGTCTTTTCTTCAGTTTGGGAAAACTGTCACTGAGAGTAAAAAGGATCCTATCAAACTGTTAAAACTTTTAGACATATTTACCTCTTTGAATAATCTGAGGTTGGATTTTAACCGCCTGTTTGGTGGAAAGGCATGCATTGAGATTCAGAATGTGACAAGAGACCTTATAAAAGCTGTGATAGAAGGAGTTTCAGAGATATTTTGGGAGCTATTGGCCCAAATGGAATTTCAGAGGCAGACACCGCCACCAGCAAATGGAATTGTTCCAAGGCTGGTGAGCTTTATTACCGATTACTGCAATCGTCTACTCGGGGATGATTGCAAACCTGTTTTGACTCAGGTTCTTGTCATCCATAGGAGTTGGAAACATGAGAAATTCCAAGAGAGGATCCTAATTGATGAAATACTGAAGATTATGAAAGCAGTTGAAATTAATGTGGACGTATGGTCCAAGTTTTATGAGGACAAAGCCTTGTCTGCACTTTTTTGATGAATAACCACTGGCATTTTTACAAGCATTTAAAGGGAACAAAGCTTGGTGAGCTCCTAGGGCATGCTTGGCTCAAGGAACATGAAGGGTCCAAAGAATTTTATGCAGCACAGTACTTGAAAGAGAGCTGGGCGAAGCTTCCACCCATACTTAGCAAGGAAGGGCTGCTTATGTTCTCGGCTGGGAGAGCTACTGCTCGAGATTTGGTGAAGAAGAGGCTAAAGGCCTTTAATGAAGCATTTGAAGAGATGTACAAGAAGCAATCTCAGTGGGTTGTTACAGACAAGGATCTGAGAGAAAAACATGTCAACGTGCAATTCAGGCGATTGTGCCTGTTTTTAGGAGTTACATGCAGAATTACGGTCCTTTGGTCGAGCAAGATGCAAGTGCAAGCAAATATATGAAGTATACTGCTCAAAGCTTGGAGAATATGCTTTCTACTTTGTTCCTGCAAAAATTAGTTAAGTACCCAAGTGCCTTAGTGTCCCCATCGAATGGGAAGGTTAGCGGCATCATGACAAGCCAATTTCGTTCTGCCTCAACTCTTAGATGATGTATTTTCTTCCGACTGATCAGTATTTGACCTTCGTCAATTGTCTGTACATTTTTGGACGCTCATCTATATGAATCCCTTGGTTATACTTCTACAATTCTAAAGTTAAAAACAGCGGAGGGAGGGATGGAGATTGCCAGATAAGAACTTTGCATGAGAAAGATAAAAGGCTGTCCAGTGAAAAAAATGCCACTAACTAGATTTTGATGCACTATTCCTTCATCCTCGGATTTGTAGAACATCTCATAACTAAGGACCGTAATTTTGTCCTTGTTAGATTGGTCATAACATTTTACAGTTGTTTATGAGTTGTACAGAGAAGGAGATATATGTGTATAAATTATCTTAGAATTAATTCATTTTTTGTAATACGCTGTAGCATTTAGTAGTTTCTGAGGATAACAGTTCGACACAAATGAGCTCACTGATTTACCATGTGAATTTTCACTTCCTAACAGTCCCTGCGCGAGCTATTACTTACGAATTCATCAACCTCATTTGGTTTTCTAATTTAGAAGAATGTATTTAGAAGAACGTAATACAAAATCATTTCTGATTTACAAATTCAATCAGGCCATGGATAGCGCTAGCACCCAAGAACAAAGAAGCAAAGAATCAACTGATCGGTTGGGAAGAAGACGTGATTACGTATCCCAAGTCTGATTGCGTGCAAAGCCTAAAACTTGATGAAAGAGATGATCAAAAGTTTGCACAGAGGCCGGGCTCTCCACCTGTTCTCATTCGCTTTTGCAAACTGGATTAGGACGGTTGTAACAAAAGAACGACGATAACAGCTAAGGTTTTCCTTGTCTTTTGCTCTCGGACTCCCTCACCAGACAAAGCTAGAATTTTGCTCGTTCCTTGGTCGCGTTCTAGCCCCTGTGCTGTTCTACCACACATTCTTTGCACTGTCGGACTCATTCGTTTACACCATGGTTACATAAATCGGAATCGGAATCGGAATCGGTTTTCCAGGGAGTCGGAATCGGAATCGGAATCGGTCTGAATCGGCCAAGAATCGGTTCAGTTGAATCGGTCCAAATTAATTTAATCGGTCATATATAATAATTTGATAATTTATAATATAAATATATTAAAATTAGGTATTGATGTTATTTTGATATTATTCTGTATATTATTGTTTCTGATATTTTTAAATATTTTTTAAGATTTTTTTTAAATTATTTAGAATTAATTATTATTTTTGACTCGAGTTAGACTCAGAGTCAACTTTTAATTACGAGAATGCCACTCTTTACCCTCGCCACCGCCGCCGGCCCGGTCAGCGGCGAGTCTCGAGGCGGCGATGTCGGAGGATGTCGGCAGCCCGGTCGGACGAACAGTCAGCGGCCCGTAGCCGGCGGCGAGGCGGCCTGGAGCGGCGACGAGTCGGCGGTGAGTCGCGGCGATTCGTGCGTCACAGCCCGATTCGGTCCGGCCACACTTCGGCGGCGATGTTACGAGGTCGGCGGCGAGGTCGGTAGCCCGGTCGGCGGCAAGCCCGGAGTCGGGGAGCACGGCGGAGGGCGGAAACTGGGCGGCGGCGGGCGGACGAGCGGCGGCGGCGCGGGGGAGCGGGTTTGATTTTAGGTTTTTAAAATCCAAATTACCATTTTACCCATACTTAAATAATTTAATAAAAATCATACCTAGGGTATTTTAGTAATTTCGTTAAAAAACCGATTCCGATTTAAATCGGCCGATTCCGATTCCGATTTAAATCGGTCGGAATCGGCCGAACTCGGCCGATTCCGAGGCCGATTCGGGGCCGACCGAGTCGGCCCCGAAATCGGATCGGCATCGCGCCGATCCGATTTAAATCGGCCGATTTTCCACACGGAATCGGCCGATTTCGGTTGCAACACTGGTTTACACGCTACGAACTACTTATCCATGAATAGTGCTCTCTGCATCTATTCCTAATTGCAAGATGTGCCCACTTGCGTTTAGATAAATTATAAATGGTAGATGCGTATGCCTTATTGTCTTTCTTGTCTGGATAGTTGTGAGTTCGATTATGATTCTTGGAAGTCCCATGACAAACAAATGATTCAGAACTGTGTATGCCATTCTACATTTTCTTAAATAGAGCTAATGTACTTTGCCAACTAATAACTAGTATTTAAGTAATCGGCTTTTTTAGCTGGTCAATGTACTGAGGCCCATTATACATACAAATAATAAATACTAATGCGATTTTTCTCGATCCCCAAAGTTCATATCATTCAGTGTTTTCTTTTTAAAACAAAAAATCTTCGTGCGTTTAATATTCTTTTATCTTCATTGAATTCGTAGGTTGGTAAGCTCAATAATCAAAGTTCATATTATATGCTTAGTGGAATAATGATCACATGATTCTTGAGCGATCACTAATGTTCAAGTTTCAACATGTTCATTTGTCAACTAGTTTTTACATGTATCTAAGCTAATACGTACGTGAACATCTAAATGATTTTTTTCCCCTTCTTTTCAAATTCAACGTTGTAATTGGTGGAATGATAAAAGGGTAAGTGGAAGGTCGCCGGGACTAGTGCGACGTGCCGTGTGGAAGCCGTGGAGGACATGCTGGGTGTTGACGAGGAAATGTTTAACGTTTGCCTTTGGTTAAGCGCTAACTATGAATATATCGAATTTGAGAGAGACATGCTACTTGTAAAGTCCATTCAAACAACATAGGTAACACCAACATCTAGAGACATTGAAACAAGCTTCACTCTTGATTTATCACCCACCCAACTGGTACAAGATTCTCCTTCAATGAGCTTTCAATCCGTAATCGTTTGAAACTCCTCATTTTCGTTCCATTTTGATAAAGGTGGAGTGTAGTAAATAAGAAAAGATGCATATTGGAATGAGCAAACCCAATTCTAAACACAACTGATATAGTTTGAAAAGATGAGGACGCAACCAAATATTGTTCAACATCTTGGCCTTTCGTTATTGTCATATTACAACAATGTCATTGATATATATATATTCTATGCAAATAAGATTAAGCTTGTCTTCATGAGCTGAATCAATTTTAGATGTAGTTGGGAATGAAGCATAAGTCAAGAAGCCTAGCAATGGCCAAATTAATGCCTTATAACACAATCAACTTCACCAACAAAATTGCCTTCCAAACAATTGCGTCTTAGAAATGCCCAAGCTTAGATTATAATTCTAAACCAAATTTCTTGGCATATAAAAGGAATCTAAATTGATGGGTTGATTAGTTAATTAGTTGTGATGCATTTTATCTCATCTACATAGTTGTCATTTTTATTTTCCCTCACAGTATTGCATGTTCAAGCTTGCCAAATTCAATTGTAGATTATCTCTAATGTCATTTATAATGTAGGGGATATAGCAAAAATGACTAACTTAATAAAAAAGAAGAAGAAAATCTGAGGCTACTCAAATAAAGGAGAAGGCCAGATCTAAAAAGATAAGATAACGAAAACATAGAAGAAAACTAAACACACAGCCGTCCCTTTTATATACTGGAGATTACTCTTTATTTATAAGTAGATGATAAAAACCGTAATAATATAATTTTTAAAATATCCTTATAATAATTTGAAGAAATTATAAATAAATCCATGAAATAGAAAATAACATATATAAATCTAATAAAATACTAATAGATGCACATTAGGTTACCTAAAGCGATTCAACTACGCCGATATAATTAGCTAGCCAATTGAGAGTGTTAAGCCCTATGGGCCCTCGCCTAAGCTCTGATACCACTTGCTAGGCTTTTGGGCCCCCACCTAAGCTTCGAAACCACTGTTCGACCTTTCAAGCCCCCAATAGGAACTTTAAACTACCAAAGAAAACTCGCAATAAATATCACGAACTTCTCTTAATCCAAAAGTTAACTTAAAGAATAAGGTTTTCCATTAGCCTATATACATGTCACCAATAACCTCTACGACCGATGTAAGATAAACCTAATAACTCCCCTTCACACATCGGACGTGACCCAAAACCATCATCGTCTGACACACTCCTACTTAAATCAGACCGCACAACCAACCTCTTCAAATCATTAAGTAGAACCCATGAAAGAAACAACAATAATTGGTGTAGGCAAATCCGGATCGAACTTGGCTTTGATACCACTTGTTAGGCCTTTTAGGCCCTCACTTAAGATCTGATACCACTTGTTAGGCCCTTTGGGCCCCCACTCAAGCTCCAAAATCACTGTTGGACCCTTTCGGGCCTCAAAAGGGACTTTAAACTACCAAAGAAAACTCGCAATAGGTGTCACGGGTCTTTCTTAATCGAAAAGTTAACTTAAGAAATAAGGTTTTCTCATTAGCCTATATATAAGTCACCAATAACCTCTACGATGGATGTAGAATAAACCCAACAGAGAGATGGTCTTTATCTTCCAATATTCATTTTTTAAAAATTGTTTTATTGTTTTGAAGCGTTAGTTATTTTTTTATTTTTTAGCTCTTCGAGGCCCAAAACATTTACAACTTACACGGGATGTAATTTGTAAATGAAAAAAAGAAAACAAAAAAACAAAAAACAAAAAACATCACATATGTAAATTGAGAAGAGTTTGCCTAGCTATTTATTCCTTTTACCGATATGAAGATTGTATTATACAAATCTCATGTATTCCCTTGTCTTCTTATTATTTTTCTTATGTTTTCTGTTTAGATGCTAGACATCACAATATTTCTTCAGACTTTAGCATACGGAAAACCGAACCAATCGAATTAAAGTGCGAGCGAGGAAAATCAATTAATCAACAACATCAAAGTAATTAAGGTCTTTTAAATTGATATGAAAGAATTTTTACAGTACCCAACGATTAGGTCATATTCGGTCCAAATCAAAGAAATTCAATATCTGTAATAGGGAGCTGCAGTTATGATTTCTATAAATCTCATTTTTGTATTGAATAACGTTGGACGTCTAATTTTACAAATCATCAGCTAATAAAGGGGGAGTATTCAATTTTCATAATTATTTGTTTGGAAGAATTTTGCATAATATTGAAATGAATAGTTATTACACCTCAATATATAATAGCAAGACTATTATTTGGGTTAATTTTAGGTTAAAAATTAAGAAACAATCAAACACCCCACAACGACAAAAATGATAACTATATCCCCTCGTCTTCGTATATGATAAAAGTTCTTTTTTTATATATAAGCAGGTAAATATCAAATAGACCGATGAATTTTTTATCTTATATTTTTTAAGCGTAACTTCGGTTTTAAGTGACGAAGACAGCTTTGTATTTTTGTTTCCAATCTTTTAATCTTACGCAAATTTTAATTTTTACGGGAAATTATAAATAAAAAACAAAATATTTTTAATTTTAAAAAGTATTTTTTCCCTCAAAAATTTAAAAATAGGATAAAATATAAAGAAAATTCAAAATTTCCCGTAGCGAACGTGGCGAGGAGATACGAGTTGGCGGCAGAGTCTTTGCCTCCACGTCCCGCCCCTACTCCGTATATAATAACGCCATGAACGTGTCCAAACCTGTCTTCCCCCTTTGGTGGTCATGCTTTCCCTTCCTCCTCCAACCTCTTCCTCTCCACCATCTCCCACCCACCTACCCCTCCCTCTCCCTCCATGACAACACTCACCAACCGCACGGGTCAAGGCTAGCTTGTCTGTGCGCTCTTTGCTACTCTCCCCTCCCTGCGCCGGGCATCGCCATGCCCTTGGTGGTGGGGAGCCGGGAGGTGGCTAGGGGTGCTACGGTGGGGATCCGGGGTGGTGGGCGGGGTAGTGGGCTTCGGTTCTCGACGTCCCCGGCTTGTTTGGAGGCGGAGGAGAGCTCGTCGATTGGGTTTGGCCGGGTTAGCTCCGAGGAGGATGGAGATGATGGGGAGGAGGAGGTGGAGAGCGGGTTGTCTTGCTTGAATGCGTTGGAGGAGTCCTTGCCTATGAAGTGAGTATATGCTTTTGGAGTCCTTGCCTATGAAGTGAGTATATGCTTTTCTTTTTTTTCTTAAAAAAAATGTTATGCTAGAAGGGAAAAATGTTGGTTTGCCTATCAAGTGAGCATATGATTTTATGGGTAACTGTTTTTTTTCCCTTATAACTTGGGCTTATCAATCTTCGTCAATTGCTGCATGTTGACGGTGATGTAGTCATTACTATCGTTTGGCTGCAGATCAGAGGATGTGGAAATGCAGAATTTATTAGAGATCAAAACCCTGTTTTTATGTAGTTTGATGAAATGCTGGTTCTAGATGTTATCTACTTTTGATGTTTTCAGCTACATCTTAGTCTCCACCATTCATCATTGTGCATGAGATGGCGTCTCGTGTTTCTTGTAACCGTGATCTACAAGGAAACTAGGCATCTCTGCTTGTCCGTTCTAACAACTGATTCTTTCTGTTGTGGTTTTTTTTTTTGCTCGTCAACTTGCAGGAGAGGATTGTCTAGCTACTTTTCGGGCAAATCGAAATCTTTTGCCAGTTTGTCGGATGTAGCATCGCAAACATCAGTCAAGGAACTAGCCAAGTTGGAGAATCCTTGCAACAAGAGGAGACGAATTCTTGTGGCGTGCAGGTCGGGCTGGTCGAGGAGGGCTTCTCTGAATGCTTCCATGCCTCAACTACCTGCAGAACTAAAAACAAAAGAAGGAATTGAAGAAGGAGATGAAGAAGGGGAAGTCAGCGAGGAAGAGGAAGAAGGGGAAAGCAGGGATCAACTGCGTCCGACCCTTCCCATGAAATTAAATTCCAAGGAGACATTTGGATCTTCACGTTCCTATTCCCTCTCTGAGCTTAGAAATGCATAGATCAACCAACCATCTCGGCTTTCATGTCGCAAATTTTTTGTTTGCTTTCTGCTTCATTAGTTTTACAGTCCCCACTTTGTTTTATCACCTGCTATGATGTAAATGTAAGTAGGACTTTAAATATAGTCTGCTGTCAAGGTGACCATCCAACTTATTGTAATATATGAATAGAAGTCGGTACTTGGTACTGTGTAGTGCAATTTCCAGCAAGGTGGTGAGTCATAGGCCTTATCCTAATCTCTTTGAAAATACGAACATTATCCCAATCAATAAATATTGGCTTTACATATCCAAAGTCTTCAATAATGCAGTGGTAAGATGTATAGGTTATCATTGCCAGTATTCAGGTTGGCGTATATATATCTGTTTGCCGAAGTACATAATTCTATCCACTGTTCATCTTAGAGTTAAGAGCCTTATCCGATGATGTAGTTGCCCAGTGAAGTCAAAGTGCTCGTCTTGTCACCTTATCCTCGAATTTTTACTTCTTGTAGGAGGGACAAGGCCTCGCCTGTGTTTGTTCATAATTGTAGATTTTTTGATCTATTCAACAATTATGACATTGACAAAGTGGAAACAGCTTGTCCTGATAATGTGGTTTCAAGTTTGAAAAAGCGGTCGGAACGTACCGTATACACACTGTTATAAGGCAACCTATATTACTTCAATATCAATATAGCCGGCGTTGTTGATCATCCTCTTTCAGAAATACGAGGATCAAATAAAATTCGACCTAGTAATCGACTATGAACAAGGTCATGAAGATTAAAATCTGTGGTCTGGAGGGGGAAATGATGAATGATGAAGATGACGGGAGTTTTGAGAACTGGCCACTATTCGCTGTTATGCAAGCATGTGCCATCCCTTGAAAGGGAAGACAAGCAAGCGCCAATAAGTACCTTTGATCATTTTTAGATTGGATGGATTCGATCATTTTTAGATTGGATGATTCGAATCCACATCTTCCAATCTATGTTAATATGATTGAAAGCATAACTAGACGTCCTATTGCATCCCACTTGTATGATTTACAATTTTCCGTTTATTTGGGATTTATTTTTAGAAAGAATTTTTCTAAAAGGGTATATTTAATTATCTTAAAATTGTATGAGAAATGTAAAATTTGACGTTTGGATGAATTAAAATTTAGTTAATTTTTTTTAAAATTTTAGTTGAAATAAATTTATGTAAAAAAATTATGAAACAATATTTTCTTAGAAAAAATTTTAAAAAAATTGAAAGAAATTTTAGGAGGCACATGAAAATACACATAGAAAGTAATATTTTATTTTCATCTTTTTTTTCTAGTATCCAAACATGTAAGAATTTTTTTTAAAATTTTCAAATCATTTTATTTCATTGTATTTCTATTTTATTTGATTTTTTTTAGTTTACACCATTTTCATGACAAGACCCTCAAAATAAATTTAATGTGCATATGTCCAAACTATTTTGTTTATATAAAATATCAATCTTTGAATCTAGCTTCAAATTATATGTATTTAGAATCGGGCTCAAACTAAATCGAGTTTAATCGAGCTTTCAAACTCCTAGGACCAACAGTCCATCTTAACGTGGTGCATTTACCAAGGCCTCAATAAAATTTTTTCACTCCAATATATGTTAATATGATAGAAAGCATAATCAAACGTCCTATTGTGTCCCACTTGTATGATTCACAATTTTCTATTTACTTGGGATTTGTTCTTAGAAGGAATTCTTCTAGAAGGGTATATTTAATTGTCCTAACATTGTATGAGAAATGTAAAATTTGACGATCATAAATTTTCTTGTGTTTGGATGAATTGAAATTTAGGCAAATAATTTTCTAATTTTAGTCGAAATAAATTTATGTAAAAAATTTATGAAACAATATTTCCTTATAAAAAATAAAAAAATTGAAAGAAATTTTAAGAGGCACGTGAAAATACACATAGTAAGTAATATTTTATTTTCATCTTTTTTCTAGTATCCAAACATACAAGAAATTTTTTAAAATTTTCATATCATTTTATTTCACTGTATTTCTATTTTATTTGATTTTTTTCATTTACATCATTTTCATGACAAGACCCTCAAAAGAAATTTAATATGCATATGTCCAAACTATTTTGTTTATATAAAATATCAATCTTTGAATCTAGCTTCAAATTGTATGTATTTTGAATCGGGCTCAAACTAAATTGAGTTTAGTCAAACTTTCAAACACGTGGGACCAACAGTCCATCTTAACGCGGTGCATTTACCAAGGCCTCGATAAAAATTTTCACTTTTAATTTTTTTTCTTAAGGACTCTTTGGTTGTTTTTAAATTATATTAAAGAAATATAAAATTTTGAAGTTACAAAGTTTCCGTAAGTGTTGTTAATAGTTATGATAAACCAATTAGCAATGTGTTTAGATGTCTTAAAATTTTAATTAAAAGAGATTTCAATTTCAGTCAAATTATCTCCATGTAAACATTTTATAAAATAATATTTTTTTATGAAAAATAAAATATAATTGAAAGTTTTTTTGGAAGGCACACATATCATGCACGTGATAAAAATATTTTATTTTTATTTTATTTTCTTACTATTTAAATTTATAATAAAAGTTTTTAAATTTTTCCTGTTGTTTTATCTTATTCCATTTCCATTTCACATACAATTTTTTTAATTTAGAGTATTTTCATCCCCACCAAAACAGATCACAAAACTGAGCACAACGCCCTCTTCCTTAGAGGGCGGGCATTCATCCTTCCTCTCCGACCGTATAGAAACGAAGAACACACACACACCGTACATCTTTTTCATCACCTCCGGCCACCATTTTATTCTTTCCCTCCAACCCCGCTTGAATCACACATTATATTTTTATCCGGTTGGATGTCTACCCGCTTGGCTCAAACTTTTCATATATATAGCTTTCTCTTGTATAACAGCATCACTTCCGGATTGACAGAGATAGATAAAGACTGCAAATTATGGAGGTTAATTAAGGGATCCCCTCTTTATCTTAATGATCTCCCCGTTGTTAGCATTTTGGTATTGGCTAGCTTGTTTGATCCAGAGTGTTGTTGTATGATTGGTTGCAGGTGTGTATGCAAGAAATGTCGCTCGGGATGGGGAAGCCCTAAAGGGGGAAAGGATGGAGGAGAAGATGGAAAGTGTAAATTTGAGTGGCCTGTCAATGTCTGAGATTCCCAGTCCGTCCGTTAACTCGACTCTGATTAGCCATCTTGATATTTCTAGCAATAATATTGAGGTGTTATATCCTCTGTTGCACGAAGTGGCGGGAATCGGCCGATTTAAATCGGATCGGCGCGATGCCGATCCGATTTCGGGGCCGACTCGGTCGGCCCCATATCGGCTCGGAATCGGCCGATTCCGACCGATTTAAATCGGAATCGGAATCGGCCGATTTAAATCGGAATCGGTTTTTTAATGAAATTACTAAAATACCCTAGGTATGATTTTTATTAAATTATTTAAGCATGGGTAAAATAGTAATTTGCATTTTAAAAACCTAAAATCAAACCCGCTCCCCCACGCCGCCGCCGCCCGTCCGCCCGCCGCCGCCCGGTTTCCGCCCTCCGCCGTGCTCCCCGACTCCGGGCTCGCCGCCGACCGGGCTACCGACCTCGCCGCCGACCTCGCAACGTCGCCGCCGAAGTGTGGCCGGACCGAATCGGGCTGTGACGCACGAATCGCCGCGACTCGCCGCCGCTCCGGGCCGCCTCGCCGCCGGCTGCGGGCCGCTGACTGTTCGTCCGACCGGGCTGCCGACATCTCGCATCGCCGCGAGACTCGCCGCCGACCGGGCCGGCGGCGGCGGCGGGTAAAGAGTGGCATTCTCGTAATTAAAAGTTGACTCGAGTCTAACTCGAGTCAAAAATAATAATTAATTCTAAATAATTTTAAAAATCTTAAAAAATATTTAAAAATATCAGAAACTATAATACACAGAATAATATCAAAATAACATCAATACCCAATTTTAATATATTTATATTATAAATTATCAAATTATTATATATGACCGATTAAATTAATTTGGACCGATTCAACTGAACCGATTCTTGGCCGATTCAGACCGATTCCGATTCTGATTCTGATTCCCTGGAAAACTGATTCTGATTCCGATTCCGATTCATGCAACCATGGTTATATCATTAACGATGGATCATGATAGACATTAACTGACTAGTTTTTCCGCAAAATGTTAATTTATACTCCATGATGACCCGCTCTTCTTGCCTTCCAAGAATTTTCTTTGCTTTGCCTGTTCTTAATTCTCATACATGCAGAGTATCCCAGAATCTCTGACATCAAGAATGCTCAACTTAGGGAGTTTTGACGTTCACTCGAACCACCGTACCTGCTTGCCATATTACGTCGGATGTCTGTCGAAACTCAAGTTCCTAAGCATCTCGGGCAACATGCAGGCCACCATCCCCATGACTATAATTTACCACAGGTTTGTTTAATCCTTTCTATCTAGGGGTACAAATGAGCCGAGCTGAGCAGAGTAGAGATAATTTTAAATTCAATGTGATTTTTAGCAAGCGTCTTTAAGCTTGTTTGAGTGTTTGACGAGCCTTTGATTTATTATAGGTCGAGCAATTTATCCAAAATTCTTGGTATTTGAGTTTGGCTCATGTTCGGCTCGTTATATTTTCGAGCCGAGCGAATATTTGTGCTTTGTTCGTGCTCAACTTACATAGGATCAAAATTTTCTTTTCAACACTATATAAGTTCAATGTGACCTCAATAGTATTGATGAGCCAAGTCGAGCTGAGTATTTTTTTGAGTTTGAACACATCAAGCTTAAGTTTCGAGCCAAGCCGAGCCGAATACTTTTTAGCTCAAGCTCTGTTCGTTGTTCAACGAGCTATCCATTTTGAGTTGAGCATTTTTTCGAGCACAAAATTAATGAGCACGAGTTCAAGTTGAATCAAGTCGAACGTCAAATACTTGCGAACAGGTTTGGTTTGTTTACATCCCTACTTCTTTCTAGCCGCAAATGCACCACAAAAACATCATTGAACGGTTTCAATATTTAACATTGCCATGGAAACTTTCGATTGGCAGGGCACAGGGAAGAATTAAATGCCAATTTCAACAAGCAAACCAAACTCGAGATGCCATCGACTCGACTCGAAATTCGACATATAAATGCTCGATCTCAAACTCTATTCAAACTGGAATCCTTCGACCCGAGTTTGAGCAAGGCAATATTTAACTCAACTCAACTCGATTATAACTTAAACTTGATTCAATAAAATAATATAATAATATAGTCTTTATATTATATATATATATATATACTAATAAGTTTAATTATAACTAGTTATATTTATTTATATATAATATAATAACAAAGTAATAAGATAGCTTAGATGGTAAGTATTCAAGTTGAAGGTCTGGAGGTCACTTCATTTTTTTAAAGTGAGTTACTTTTCACTTTACAATCAAGCAGTTTCGAGCTCATGATGAGCTGGTTCGAACTCGTCAAAATTAAATAATTTAAGTGTTTTAACTCAAGTTCGAACTCAAACAATATAAAAATATTCGAGCCGAGTTTGAACACAAGTCGAGCTCGGCTCGTTCGCTAGTTTAGCAACCCTAGGTAAACTCAAACATGTTGGCTTTCCTGCCTCCTGCCATCACTCACATGACCAACCTCAACTGCCTCCGAGCTCTAACTAAGGACCTCGAGAACGTCCTCAACCTGCAAGTCCTCAACATGAGCCAAAACTTCCACTACCTCACCGCCCTCCCCTACGCCATCGGCCTCCTCCTCTCCCTGGCCGAGCTCGATCTGAGATCACCGTCCTCCCCAATTCCGTCAGCTACAACTAGATCACCATCCTCCCTAACTCCATCAGCTACCTCAAGCACCTCGAGAAGCTGCATGTGGAGGGCGATTGGCTGGTGTCCCCACCCATGGAGGTTGCCCGGCAGAGGCCTGAGGTGGTGAAGGCCTACTTGAGCAACATGATGAACAATGAGTCCGAGTCGCTGACGTCGTAGACCTTGCCGGGGAAGAATACGTCAGCGTGGTTGGGAAGTTGGCTAGTACCAGACCTTCAACGGTCGCTCATCGAACGACGGTGCTGCTTCCACCTCGGACTAGATGAAGGACAGCCTGTTGTCTGGAATTTTATCAATTTTTTTGTTGGGTTGTCCGTTTCTTTAAATTATAACCTTATTTTAGATAAAAATCAAGATATTATAAATTTAGTTAGTTAAAAGGAATAAAATCAAGGTCACGTTTTTCTTCAGTCGAGTTTTTAGTTTTGAAAAATAAGGTACAGGATAAGAAAAGAAAATTATGTGAATCGAAAAAAGGTGAATGTGTTGTTGAAATTCGCTTGCATGTTTTGTTGAGATTCACTCACAATCGTTAATACGTAACCTCGCTAAGTTCTTATTCTATAATTCTCTATTTTCTTTCTTTGTCGTTAATATCTATTTTGTATAAAATATAATAAATTAGTATTAGGAAATTTGTTCTCATGTAAATCTTTTCTGTATCAAAGTTGTAATATATTGACTTTGATCCAGTCATTTGCCCAATGGCTTTTTCTTTAAAATTGAGATTTCAAGTAAAATTGGTTTGTCTATATTGAAAAGTATTTCTTTCTAGGTTTGTGGTGTGCCTATATCTTATTTAGTATTTTCATCCTCTTCAGTTAAAATGAAGATTTTATTTAATTAATCCCAACATTTTGGGCTCCTAACGGGGCAGCTGGAGGTTGGAGATGGGTCCTTTCACGCCGTTGGTGCTCTTCTCCTTCAAATGCCTCTAAGAAGTTGCCGTGGGTGCTCTTCTCCTCAAATGCCTCTAAAAGTTGATCCCTTCAACCGTGTATAAGATGAGAAAAATAATAGGTACCACCTGGTATGTATGCCACCTCAACGGCCAAGGCTAATTTGTAAGGTTTATTAATACTAAAAAGCGTAGTTGAAGTGGCGGAAAAAAACAGGAGTATCTAAAAAATATCTAAAATATGAGGTTTCTTCCATGCATGCAGAGTGGGGGGATTTTGCACCTATGAAGTACGGATCATAAAGGGTTTCTATGTATTAACGAGCTGCTATTTAAAATTTCTTCTTGAAAAGTACTTCATGTTGTGTTGGTAAATTTTATTCGGATTAGTTTTAGTGATTGTTTGTTGCATGTAATCAGGCAGACAGGTTTTGTTATTGGTGTTGTTTGTTTGTGCAAATATATTTTACTAGAGTAATTTTCTCGAAGATATTGTTTCTTCCTCACTGAGGTCCAACCCGTCTACTGTCATGGTAGAACATGCTTTTACAGAGTTCGAGCTGTGTCGTTCGTTGATTAACTCGTTGGTCAAGAATTTTAAGATCACATTGTTCCAACTTCTACCTTCAATCGGTTTATGGTTCTAAAAGTACCTTGCAAAAGCGCATGATTCAAATTATTATGGTATAAAAACAACATATGCAAAGCTGATCCCACATCAACTGGCATGATTAAAAAACTAAATTAAACATATATTAATTAAACTAACCAACCAAACTAATTTCCTAAGAGAGAACGTAGAACTAAACATCACTAAAAAAATTTAATAAAAGAAAAATTCAAATTCTATAAATCTAATGTTTTGGAATCCACCCTTAACACAATTAAGAAAGAAAAAATACAAATCACAGATTATTAGCTCAATCCATTTCGAGATCAAAGAACCAACAAGCGCTCTACTTCAATGCAACGTACAACAATTCTTCAATCCATTGGACACCACAGTTTTGCATGATTTTGTGAAAGCTAACTGCAAGATCTACAATCAATGGATATCATTTAAGCTAACAATGTTCGGTTCCTCAAAATTTCAATCACTTGCAGAGCTTCAACTTCCGAAAGAAAACAGAGACAACAGATTTGGGATACGGCTTTGTGGCAAGACATGTCGGTATGTTCTCCGGCTGCTCTATCCAAAGCTTGTGAGCAATCCCACCCGCCACCAGCTTGTCCGCCAAACTCTTCACCTGATCTGCACCCTTCACCTCCAGCGTCACCTGCACCCCCCGCCTCAAACACAATAAAGATCGCTCCTTTACGACGAGTGGGTGGGAGTTTTGACGCTCACCTTGTGCATCCGGTCGAGGTTGGCCTCGCCGCAGTACTCTCGGGTGTGAGGGTCGTCCTTGTGGGCCCAGACGGCGGCGACGGCGGCGTGGCAGCCCTGGGTGACGACGCTGCCCAGCGGCCACGCGTCGATCAAGTCGCGGCGGAGAACCACGTACTGGACGAGCGGGTCGTCCGGCGACTTCTCGCCTTCGCTGGCGCCGGCGGCGGGGCCGGGTGTGGTGCTCATGAGGAGAGGAAGGCGGCGGGAGGGTAACCGGGATGCGGCCGCTGGAGGGACACCGCTGGTCGGGAAGGGGAGAGGCCGGCGAGGGTGGGCGGGGAGGGATCGGAGAAGGAGGGTGGAAGATGTGGACGCCATTGTTCAAAGCCCAACATTGCGCTCGTTGGGCCTTTTCTTTGTTCAATTTTGGCCCATTAGGGCTTCTTACTGTGGACATTTGACTATCGTCGAATTTAGAAGTATTTGTAATCAAATTTGATTAATAATTAAGAATACAAAATCATCCAATAAATAGTGAGCACAAACATAAACACAAGCCCGAACAAGAATTTTTTGATGAGATGGATGAAGTTGTTGACACTACAATTGACAAACAATTATATCTAGTACCATTTTTGAAGCTTAATGTGTAAACTCGAGGCATATATCAACAGTGAGGTTAAAGATGTTAATGATCGAGAATGCATGGTAGTTTTAATGATCTATGTCTTTGTACTAATTAGTAAGAATAGGAGAGAAAATAAGAGTGTGACTATGATATTATTTATTTTGAGAAACAAATGAAATGTGTGAGGCTCGTTGACATGCGGACAAGTCATAGGATATTAGAGAACATCATAAGAAAGAGGGGAAAATATGTTTTATAATTTGAAATGTTGGTGACCGAGGATAATTCACTTTTATCTTTACCAAAAAAAATTAGGCTCAGTTAAATTAAGGAAAGAGCCGTCAAGTTTTAATTTTTCTAACAACTTCATTGGATAATTAATGACTCCATAGAACGCGCCATCTGATTCATGGAGCCCCGGCGTGCTTGCCGGGATTTTCACGTAGAAATCATCCCAAATCCCTCCAATGACGCCGTTGGTCCTTACTTTTCCTCTTCCTCCTCCATCCTTGACCACATCAAAACCAGAAACAAACAAGCAGAGCAAGTTCCTCATTTCCAACAAGCAAATTTTTATGACCAACTTTGGAAAAAATAAACCATTTTTATGATCGAGGCAAGTCAGCTGACTGGGGCGTGCAAAGACCCATTTCCCAAAACCTTCTCCTTTGGATCGACAAGGCAAAACCCGCTGTCGGGGATGCCTAGTCTTTACGTTATCTAGCACATCAACGATTTAACGTAGACCATTATCTCTATCCTGCGTTCTAAGGTGTAAAGGTCCCATAGAATGGTAATGGTTCCTCTCGACTCTCCTTCTCAACTACTACACTTACCAATTAGGGGTTTAAATGAGCCCTATTGAGCCGATTATAGATATTTTTAAATTTAATATAATTTTTGGTAAATATTTTTGAGCTTACTTGAATATTTGTTGAGCTTTGATATATTATAGGCCAAGCCGAACTCATTCAAGATTCATGATATTTTGACTTAACTCATATTCAGCTTGCTATATTTCGAATCGAGCTCGAGCGAATATTTGTGTTTGGCTAATGTTCAACTTATATAAGATTAAAATTTTATTTTCAACATTATATAAATTTAATATAACCTCAATAATATTGACGAATCTGAGTATTTTTTTAAATTTGAACACATCAAACTCGAGTTTCGAGTTAAACCGAACTAATCACTCCTTAGTTCAAGTTCTGTTCGTTATTCAACGAACTAATTATTTTCAACTAAGTATTTTTTCAAGCACAAAATTAAAAACCACGAGTTTAAACTAAACGAGCTGAACATGAAATACTTCAACAACCACACTTACAACACCCGTACATATGGTCCTTAAGCTAAAATAATCAACCAGGTGTACCACGCGTGAGCTAGCTGTATGTGTACATACCGGACAACGAGGTTAGCAATTCGTAAAATTTACTCCAGTAAACATTTTGGCAATTCGGTTACGCGGTAGATGTGTTGATATACAAGTATAAACAAGCCAAGTAGTACATATTGTGTGTCATATTCAGTTTTTATTCTTTTTCAAAATAAATTAGCTCTAACATAATTTAATATCAGGTTTTTATTTTTTTGACAAACTGATCAAAGTGTTCAAGCCATTTTAAGTCTTCCAAGTTCGATTCGTTTTTGGGTCTTATGCTGATCTTGGGATGAATGACACTAATAAATTAGAACTCAAACTTTATCTTAATAGATTTAATCATAAGATTAAAATCGGCGGTTATTAAACTATATAAGGCCCAACTCATTTATAATTAATTATCAATACATGTATAAAATAAAGTTATTAGTTAAGTGTTAATGAGATATTTAATAGACAATTAATATTGAGCTAAACATTTCATCGCGCTTTAGTATATTCAAGTTTGAGTTTTGAAACATTTTTGCATGTAAATAAAATTTAACCTAATTTTATCCACGCTCTAAAATAATAAGCACGAGTTTAGATCCAGCTAAACCAATTATCTTTTACCCTAATCGTCTAAAAGTCGTTCCAAGATTTTGATTAGTATTATTATTATACCTCTCTAACCGTAAAGGAAGTGAACAAAAAGTGTGTCAGGAGATGGGGGAAGACATTGATCGGCGAGCGTGGGCAGGCGAGGGGTCACTTTCGCTTTCGAGGTGTCGGCAACGGCATCCCTCCAACCACGCCTCTTTTTTGGAGGTGCCCGGTTGGTTTCGGTCAGAACACTACTGTCGGTGCAGCTTTGCGGCGGCTACGTTGCATGATTACTGATATTTGAAGGCGCGGCCGCCGGCATTGTTTGAGTGGTTGCTGGGATTTTGGAAATGGCGGTCGAACCGAGGCAGGTTCTGGCGGCTTTTCTGACGGTGACGATGTTCGTCATGCTTGGGAACATGATTAAGAAGGATCATTTCGACGATCCGGTTGAGGTGAGGCCTCTCTCTGGATGACAGGCATTAGATCTGTGTTTGTTGTGTGTGTGTGTTTTTGGGTTTTGATTCCGTGGTGGTTGGTGAATTTTCTGGATGTAAATGTAAGTGAGATTTTGTGGGAGGCTGGTTTATGCGGCAATCTTCAATTCGAGGAATCGATGCCATTCGACTTGGCCGTGTTTTAATCATCTGATTAAGTCAATATCTGGTCATGGAGATGAAATGTGGAGCTTCTAGGTTGCGATTCAATCTTGATAGTTTATTGGTGCAATGCTAAATTATAATGGGGGTGCTTGTTCTTGCCTTTCGTTTTTAATGCTTGTGTGGTGTATGCTGCAAAGTTGTTGTCCTGTTGTTGTGTTGAGCATGAGAAAAAGGTAGGAATTCTAGGGGCATCACTTTTTCCCTTACGGTGTTGCTGTTTTCAAATACAACCAAACTGATCTCATGAGTCGTAGATTCCATGGGTTTTAGATCTTTCTTGTATAATTGTTCTACGGGAGATCCTTATGTTCTTTGATTTTTATAGATGTATAGATCATTATATTTGATTATATATAGCAGCTTCTACTCTGTTTTGCTTAGCAGCCTTTTCAATATCATAGCTTTATCCTTTCTTCCACATGATCACTGATTAGATACATATGAATTTGATGATGTATTACCTCATTTCCGTGGTTATTGTCAACACTTATTTATCATTGATTATCTATTGTGATTAACTCTTTGGTTCACCGTTTTCTCAATTAGGTGACCCAGCCTCAAGAGCCTATAACCCAGTTCGACGTAGCAAAGGTTCAGGCGGATAAAGTTGCGCCAGTTCCAAAGGATGCTAAAGGCCCTTGGAAGTATGATAGGCAGGCACTTAAACCTTGCTGGACAGTACAGACATCAAGTATTTAGTTCTTTCTGACATTGGTTTGTGTGACGTGTGTATTTATTGATTTCTAGTAATCACTGAAACTTTTGTGTTAATTTCTGAAATTAACCTTGCAGAAGAAGCCGGAAAGACCAGAGGATTTATCACATTCTCGTTGTCAAATGGTCCTGAATACCATCCGATGCAGGTAAAGTTTATGATAAGGACCCACTAGAGTAATGTCTTTTTGCAAACAAACAGTTTATGTTTTTCTTTACGCATTTCCTCACTTTCTTTTTCAAACAAAAAAAAATATTAGCTCGGTTGCACTGCTTGAATGAATTTTAATGTTGTGTTAGTTTTGTGATCATGTATAAATTTCTTTGTTTATAAATACGTTGAATGTGTTATTTGATTTTAAAGATTACAATCTTAAAATGTAAGATAGCGATTGTTATATTACTGAGCAATGGACGTTTTAACAGGAAAGTAATATAATTTGTATATTGATCTCTCAAAAGGTTCTTTGATGTATATGTCCCATCCTTATGCTTTTCACTTCTGTTTTCCCATTTTCAGATTGCCAATGCAGTGGTGGTTGCAAAATATCTTGGAGCAACTCTTGTACTTCCTGACATCAGGGGAGCTGAACTTGGAGACAAGAGGTTAGTTTATGAAAGGATTCTGCATCTGATGGACATAAGATTATCTGATGATCTACCAATTATTTCATTCAATCCAAAGTTATTACTATGTCTATTCAGTATACATGAATTCTATCCAATTTTTTCAAGTGTCATGTCTTACCGCACATTGTACTTTTTGTTAGACTGAACTATAGACTTGTCATTTAGTAAACTGCTTTTTGGAGAAGTTGATGTCATTAAAAGAATTGAAATTGATATTTGCAGGAATTTTTTAGATGTGTATAATGTTGAAAAATTTGTGAATACTCTCGCTGGAGTCGTCAACGTAGCCCAAAATCAACCAAGTGAAGCGAGAAAGCCCAGGGTTTTGAAAGTTCCCAGTAGAGTAACAGAAGATTTTATTTCAAAAAACATTGAGCTAGTCTTCAAAATGAAAGGTCACATAAGGCTGGTGTCAACCTTTCCATCCGTGAACATGAAAATTAGGTCAACCCAGAAGAAGGAAATAGACTCAATTGCTTGCTTGGCTATTTTTGGCACTCTTGAATTACAACATGAGATGCATGATGTGGTTGACATGATGGTTCAGAGACTGAGAACCTTGAGTCGCAGGTCAGATGGCCAGTTTGTTGCAGTGGACCTGAGGGTTGATATACTGCAAAGGAAAGGATGTAGAGAGAGTGGAAAAGGTAAAGCAAAAAGCTGCTACAGTGCGGAAGAGATTGCATTGTTCCTCAGGAAAGTTGGCTTTGATAGGGAAACTACTGTTTACGTAACTCAACCTCGCTGGCATGATAGCCTTAGTCCTATGAAAGAGATATTTCCGAAAACTTATACCAAGGTGAGAAGTCCTCTTTTCGAATTGTTAGTCTTTTTGGTAATTAAACATTGTATTCGCTCACAGAAGTAATACTAAAAGACTAAGAATTGCATTGTATGAAGCTTTGCAACTCGTTTTTTACAATGGTAAGCAGTGGATTATACTTTCTCGTTCAAGTTTAAGTGGTAAAAAAGTACAAATACATACAACACAAGTCCTTGACAAATGCTATTTACTGCATTACTGCTCGTATTGTCATTTTAGCCATCTTTTATTACCTTGTTTTAATATCATGCATCATTTGTTCTGTACATCAATATTTCTAAATCCAAATGTTGCTGTTTATCTCATTACAGGAAGTTTTGATCCCAGCTGACAAGAAAGATAAGTTCCTCAACGATGGAAGTGCACAACTAGAGAAAATCCTTGATTTCCACGTTTGTTCTGAAAGTGATGTTTTTGTGCCAGCCATTTCCGGCATGTTCTATGCAAATGTGGCCGGGAAAAGAATAGCTTCCGGCAAAACCAATATACTCGTTCCAGCTCCAATATCTGGCCCTTCTGCATCTGCTTCTGAATATGTGTCGACGTATGTTACCCAAAAGAATCACTTGGCCTATAATTGTTTCTGCTAACAATCATTTCAGATGATGTTGAGCAGGCTGCCCATTTGGCGGCTAGTTTTGTTGGATTTTTGCTTTCTTTGATTAGGAGGTAGAGATCGAGGTCCAATGATCCGAATCTATCTTCATTGGTGTAGGATGTGGCACAAATAGGCTTTGCAAGTAAGTGAATCAGTTGTGAAGAGAAGTTCTTGGATGCAATCGATAAATGTTCTTGTTTGCTATACAAACAAAACTACCTGCAAAGGACGAACTATACAAGATCAATCCTTCGTTCTTTCTCCTTTTCCATGTTCATCCTTCAAATGATTTTGGACATAGAGGACTATAAATGGATGAGTGATTAATGCATAAGGTTTACGCAATGCAACCTTTAATCATTTGGGTTTGGTGAATGATCATCGTCGAGTCATAGTTATCATCTTCACGAACGCAACCATTGAAGGTGAGGATTAGGTGAATAATTCAGCTCAATTATGAATACACAAGAGAAAACCGTTAACACAAATCGTCATTACGGAATCATTAGGATCATCTTAGTTAAAACTAGTTAAATTTCTAGCCTAAACTAACACTTGACTAGTATAAAAATAAAAAATAATTTAATATTAATTAAATTCAACTATAGTGTCATTAGGATCATATTATTTAAATCTAGTTAAATAACTAGCCTAACTAACACTTAACTTGGTATAAAAAAGAAAAAGTATATTCCATATGCTCTTGGGAGGTCTTGCATCTGGTCTAAAACTCGATTCATATTCAACCACTGTATGTTGACTTCATGCTCCTAATGAATTAGGATCTCTTATTGTGGAATTTGTTTGCATTGAACTATTGACTATTGTGATTTTATGCATAGTTATAGACTGGAGAGAAGTAACTTGGACTTGGGCTGTTTGATTTGTAGCCGCATTTTTTATTTTAATTTTTGAACTAGGAGAAACTTAGTAACTTCATTTTCCCTCTCTTTGAGAGTTCAATGATGAAAGACATCAATCTTTAAAAATAAGCACTTGTTTTAGCATGAATTTTGTGTCATCAATTGATGATTAGGAATTGAAGTTGATGAAGTGGTTTTCCTTATAAAACAAATAACTGATCTGTCTGACATGTTTTGTTTATGTTAAGTGAAGGCATGCGTGGATCTTGAAAGTCTTCTATTAGCATACTGCAATTACAGTGTCTGACTTTTTCACTGCCGAATAGATGTTTGAGAAGGTTAGCATTCAGAGGTATCAAAGCATTTCGGTGGATGGAGATGATAATTTTGATAGGCATGGCTCCAAAGCTCTATGCCCAAATTTAATGGTTAACCGGTCTTTCCTCTGTTCCTGATTTATGCATTCAGTTTATGTCATCACTCTTTGTCTTCTCATAAAAATGAAATGTAATATGCTTTTTAAAATCTTTATATGGTATGTTTCACCTCCTCGAGGATGTTATATGGGTCATTGTTGATGATAAGGAGGTCATACATCTAATGTAATGTAAGTCTGTAACATTGATCTTGGACAGATATGGTCCTTGGATGGATACCAATCTGGTTCTTCCCTTGGGTCCAAGAAAATGTGAAATCATATTTCATTACTTTCTTGAAGCTTCCCTTAAGGTGAGCTCCGCAATTCGATTTATGCACATATTTTGTCAATCTTAAATCATGCATGGCTATGCACATTGTTTGAGAAGAAAGTCTACAAAACTTGCCAAGATGGTAAACTTCTCCCAGAGTATTTGTTTGGTCCTGCAGGACCACAAGCAATTCATGGAACGAAGCTTAGAAGAAAGTGATAGAGTGCAGGTCTTGACACATTTCTACACCCTTTAAAACATTGAAAAATCCACACACATCTTAGACAATATTGCGGCAATCAAAAATTTTGAAACTATGGTTGTCTCACTACTCGGCTCTGCCAAATTGCAGATTGAAGACATTGTTATATGTGAAGGGGTGCAGAGGGGTCTAGTGAGTCCTGGCTACTGCACAGGCCGATATGTGCCCTCCGCAGAGATGGCCATGCACCATTTCCATTGCCTTCTCCACCATAATCTTACTGATCATTGAGCCAATGTCTCTTTAATCTAGTAACATGTCATGCCGTCCTGCTTTGAATTATGATGACTCTAATAACAATTTTTAGACGCGTGCAAGTCTTCTTTGAAGTTTTTTCTGTCCTGTTCTTATTGACAGAGTGAATGCTAACGTGCCAATGAATAGAGATTTTTGGAAGGAGATTTTTATTTGTGTACATACTAATCACAACTTGTATGATATAGGACGCCCAAGGTAGCTTCCAAGCAAGATCAGAATGAAGAATAATCTTCATTTTCTACTTGGCCTAAGATTAATGTTTTCACAAATGACAAATTTTTGAAGAACCACCTTTCCATGCATTAGGCCTTCATTTGATCAAGCCCAATCTTGCAGCCGCACTAGTGATGAAGTTCTTGAGTTTCTCCTCAGTCATCTTGTCCTGTTTTCTAACCTGTAACATACATGTTAAATCGTTAGTCATGAAATTCCACACTTGTCTGTGTTACTAATCTCTATTATACAATCAATCATATTGGGCACACTCCATTTTGTATATCATTTTCCAGGCGTGAAAACTGGAAAAATTGTTTTCTATCACATGCATGGTCAAATGTATGAATTTAATATGTTCATTCGTCTACACGTTGCTTGGAAAAAAAAGCATGTTGGAAAAAACTATGTTGATTTGTCTTCTTCACTGAGTCGTAATAAACTGGTAAGCTTCATGATTTTGACTGTTTTGTGGCTTTTTTATACGTTTTAGGGTAACGCAACTAAATATATATGATTCGGACGCACCTACAGTGTTATTACAAGACAATTCTAAGGAGGCGTTTCCAGCTTTTGTGGATAGTCGATAAGCTAACGGGGACAAATGGTAGAGGGCGACGAAAAAAATTTTTAAGAATCTGAAAAAGAAAATGATATACCTTGATGAATACTGTCATCTGGATGTGCCCAGGTTTACTCTCTTCCATGGATGCATATGTTATGTCAATTCCAAACGATTCAATTATACCCAAGATTTCTGCTCCAATTCCATGCCCGCCTCTGCTTGTTACTTTCACAATGAACCTTTTGTCCTCCATTTTTTCTGTGTCAATCTGTTGCACAATACACTGCACACTATTAGCACTGATTCATATATACGATACTTGAAGTATTAACATGATATATTATTCACTTATGACCTTATCAGATTTGTTAAAAATAGGATGCCTAAAGTGACACTCTTAGATAAGGGCGTACTCTGAGTATCCGGGGCTCTAATTTGTTGGTGGTCGTAGCAGTTGAAGAAGATGGAAGACGGCCTACCACCATTGAGGTTTGATGGCCGGAATGTTGAACTCCGGTCTTGAGCTCGAATTCGAGCAGCTCCATTTCCTCATGGATGTTCCTCAGATAAGCCAATGCATCCACCAGCACCGATCTCTTATCCATCTGTTACACATTATCACATGCTATGTTCCCATTAGTCTTTCCTTACAACTCCATAGATATAAAGTATGAATATTGCATGAAGTTCTTGATTAATCTAACCTTAGTAATGTTGGGCACCAGGGCACGTAATGCCAATAGCTGCTGGCTAAGTCTCTTCCTCCGGTTCCTCTCCGACACCAGATTCTTAGAGCTTGCCCGAGCCGATGTCGTCTCCTTATACATGTCGTCTGGTGCCTCATCTTGGGATTGTGGCGTGGTGGGCGAGGATATGTTTATGTTGATGTCCTCATCTGGGCTAGAAAGGTATGATCCGATGGTATGATGAGTTGATTCATGAACCATAGTACTGTCAAAGAAATCGATGTTGATATTGTTTATATCACCGAAGCTTTCGTCGGGCTCGGTTACTTCCGGAGTAACACAGTACATTTCGTCGTGGAGAAACATGTTGTTCCCAAGGTCGGAAGGGGGATTGGGCAAGAGAAGAGCATGTTGGGTTGGAGATGGAAGGGGATGGGAAGGAGGATTTGGTACAACATCCAACATGTTGAACTGAAAGAAATGGTCATCTAGCAGCATTTGGAGATCATCCACCATTTCATCTCCCATGGTGTGGTTGTAAGAATCATATTGATCAAGCCAGGAATTTAGAACGTCTTGGCAAGGTGTCGAGGATTGATCAAACAAAGAGGGGTTGTAAAATTGACTGCACTGATGAGCTTCCATGTTCGGATCAGCAATTCACAAGACAGTATGTCTGTGAAGAAATGAGTAGTAGTTCAAATGCAAAAGAGAAGGGGACATTGGAATATTGTTGGGGAGGGTGAACACATTTATAATAAGAATCGGAGTGATGAAGAAAATTACAAAGGAGACATATTTGAATAGTCGATAGCCTTCTCATTCAGTCTTGACTTGGAAAGTGTTCGTTGGACAATATGCGACGAGCTTGCTCACATCATGAATATATATATATATATATATATATATATATATATATATATATATAGTGAGGTTAAACTTATAAGCAAGCCATTGTTTATGGCCTGGATTGCTCATGTAGCTTGGAGCATGACACAGGTCGCAAAAAGCTCAAATATCAACAATATTGCCACTCTCTCTCTCTCTCTCTCTCTCTATATATATATATATATATATGTTCTTTTAATTCTGTATTGCATGCATGCATGCATGCATGAGATACATATATATGTATATAGTTGTATCAGACAAGGTGCTTTATGAAGGCTTGAATCAAGCATGGTCAGATTAGTATATCACAATACCAGTATGGTTCTCTAGGTCCCATGGATGAAGAGTAGTGATCCGGTGACTCTGTCTGTGACTAGTGGCTTTATATTCCTTGGTCAAATTGATGTCGATCGAAATAATATAGGCTCAAACCGGAGTACGTACCTAAGATATATATAATGTTATACATAGTTCCAGACGTTGTCCTGCTGTAAATTATTCAAAAGACGTTTGTGTGTTAATAATAAGTACTACTAAAAGAGGAGTTGGTATACATACAACTTAATTTGAATCAAAATACATGAGAGCTACGGGGAGAGATGACATGAATAAGGTGATTCGGCTGTTCAATGCTGCTCGTTCCATACAATTTAATTTAATATTTAATGTCATAAAATGAAGCTGATTTGTGGATTTATACAGAGTAATAACAATTGGTTACAAGCGAAGAAGAAATTAGTAGAAGCAATTTAGACATCGGTGGTCTTTGTAGGCGGCTTATCTTCAATTCCTTGTCGACATGGAAAAGTAAACTTTCACGTGGTTAAGACTAGCTAAGATAAATTAGAAGTAATTTTCATGGAATTTTAGTGTCGTATTTGCTATCAAACGGACTACAAAATTGACTCGATTACTCATTAAAGTCAAGCCACTGATTAATTAGTGAAAACTTACACAAAGAAGTTTCCTTGTATATATGTACGTACTGAAAGCTAACTCAAGCATATCTTACATCTATAGCAGCTTCAATTCAAGATTAATTTAGACGAAAAGTAAGTGTTAGTAAGAAAAAAACTAAATTACTCATTATAAGATACTACTCCATCGCAAACAGACTACTAATTAACTAACTGAAACAACCAACTTCTTTGAACGAACAGATATTATAATAACTTTTAGCAAATACTAGTGGGTAGTATATGCTGATAATATAATCTCTGCCGTTGAGTGTTGACTACGCACGTATGCTCATATCATCTCGTAAGTGTATTCCTTAATAATCATTAATTTCTTAATCACCGTTATGCATATAAGCAAAAATTGTATACTATATATGAGCAGGTACTAATTGTAACTTGTTAATTTATAATATATCGTAAGGATAACAACTAGAGTGTAGAAACCGCTGCAAGGGGGGTCAATGGGATTAGCTTTGTGTCCAGGCTTTATCTAATTTATTTATTTATGGAATATAATAATCTCTTGTGAGTAATGATCGTAACCATATACAACTAATAGGATTGTTGACATGATATATAACACGTAGAAAATATATATTAATAATGGATGGTAGTTCAAAATTTTTTATATGAACGAAAATCAAAATATCACATGAACGTTAATTTAGGGTATGAGGTACAATGAGATGAAGATGCATGATATTGTCAATAATATCGAACAGCATATTAAGGTTCATAGTCCACAACACCAGGCCCTTAGCCTAGCAGGTTAGCCCCATTGATCTACTATCACTAAAAGCTTAGTTTCCTAATTAAGCTGATGTACAAAACGTATTTAGAAATGAATTAATAGCATATCCACCAAACTACTGGATAAACATAATGAAATGACGGTTGATCATAATGACTTTGTTGCATATGACATAATTAATCAATGTGTATGTTTATATAATCCTCTTATTATGAAGCTAGATAGTGAAGAAATATTCTAATTGATTTGTTTCTACTTACATAAAAGAAAGGCAAGTTGGAAACATATAGTGACGTTGAAAATTAGCCCTTGTTTATTAGAAGCTAAGCTTGGTGGTATGGTTCGTTCATTAATCAGTCAAAATTTTTTGCAAGACCTTGTAGTTAACAAACCGGCTGTCAGATTAACTAAGACCCAATAGAGTGATAGATTAATATACAACTTAGATGACATGAATTGATCAATGCTTTCATCACTTTGACTAAAATTCATGAGTGGCACTCTCTAGTGCATGCAATAGTTTGCACTTTGACCATGCTGGAACCACGAGAGTTTGGCTTTTCTGAAAAAAAAAGTTGTCATCTTTTATCCAAGTTCTTTATTAGAATTGAAGGTCCACGTCTAAGTCCACTTTAAGAGTTTGATCCAATATAAGGCCCAATAGGCAAACATCAAACCCATAAGGGAGGCTAATGCTACAGATCTTCGGCCCAGCTCACAAGAACAGGCTACATGGGCGTGAAACATTAGTCTATTTTATTATTCAATACAAAGATCTATCCATTTACAGAATTAGAATTTATTCCAACATCTATTATATAACGGGACATGTGTGTCTATTATGCCTGTTGGGCCCTTTTGGCCTCACCAAAGGCCTAAGCTCTAAAATTATTATTAGGCCTTTCAGGTCCTTAAAAAGAACTAAAACCCACAATAGGTGTCACAAGCTTTTCTTAATTCAAAAATTAACTCAATGAATAAGGTTTTCTTATTAGCCTATATACAAGTCACTAACAACCTTGACAATCGATGTGGGACAAACTTAATAACTCCTCTTCACACGTCGGATGTGGCCCAAAACTATTATCGTCTGATACACTTCCCTTAAATGAGACGACACTCACTTGACAAACTCCTCTTCAAATTATTTGCCCCACAAAACTATTCTAGACTCCGCAAGTTACATACCGCTAAGATCACATCGTAAACTTGGACCGGAGTTGTCAAGCTTTACCCAGTGAAGGGAGCCCTTCTAGGGGGTTTGGAAACAGTTTTCAACAAGCAATAGAGACGCCTCGGTTATAACCTCACTAGCTGCGTCCTTGCCTCAAGCGCAAGGATGCGGCTCACTATCCCCTCCTCTCCTCCCTTCACTCCATCTCACACCCTTCAGTCCTGTCCGATGTGGCTCAAGTACCTCTCGTCACGAGTACTCGCCAGCGACAAATATACACGTATTTCATTGTTTCATATATCATTATAGGTCATGCAAGAGTTAATTTGTTGGTATACATTTTGAGTATTACAAAAGAATTTGCTAGCTACTCGATCTGAATTGTAACTATATTGTTTGAATGTTTTGGTTGATTTGCTCTCTTCAGTGTAGAGACCACGGCCGTGGCCGTTCCATACTTGGGCGACTCGAGCACCACCTCCCCGTAACTGCCACCAACTCGGCATTCTCTTTCCAGTGAATTGTCGGATGTGAAGTGTATATATAATTATAATACCTATTGAGTAATATTTTATATAACCTGTTAATTATTCAAGGAAAATTTATTAGAAATTAAACAAGACACAAAAACATGTCTAAGAATGAAAAGAGGACTACATTTGGCGATGCTCTCAAACAAGTTTAGATACGCATGCAAGCGTATCATGCATATGCTATATGATCTCTGGTCCTCCTCTGTTATTACTTATTAGCACAACATGTCAACTAATTCAACAACCGCTAATTAGAAGATATCAGACACAGTAGGAAGCTTCAACTCCCCCTTCTTGGACAGGGGGAGGGTGAACTTGCCGATAACAGGGAGGTGCATACCAAGCCCCAGCTGCAGCATGTAGTCAATATCCCAATCCCTCCCAACATCTTTAGCTAGGCTAGAGAGGATATTGTAGGGCACCTTGATGGGAATGTCCAGATCGGTGGTCTGGTTGGCAGTGATGGATCCCGGGTCCATCATGCTGCCGGAGGCAATCACCTTGCCGGCGCTGTGAAGAGCGTAGGACACCTCTCCGATGGGAAGGTCATGGCTGTAAGGGTTGGTGATGGAGAGACGGCAGTTGAAGGTGGCCGAGTCTCCGCTAACATGCTTTATGGAGACGTCCGAGACGTCTGCCTCTGGCTTCTTGATGTGGGCTAACTTCTCGGCTACGAAGTCCTTTGCCTTGTCTACCAGATGCGCCATGGTCGGAGATGATATTGAGTAATATCACAAATATTGATCAGGAAAGGTAGCGGAATGATATGGTTGGTTGATGAGAACAGTGAAGGGGAACAGGGAAGAAGATTGGATGATGCATCGGAAGCTTTGTAGTTTTTCATATGGGAAGCCATGTTGACGCGTGGTGCAACGTTTTTGCATCACCATACACGTCAAGAATACACATGTGAAGCTTTTAGAGAGCAGAGCTTTGTGTGTGGGCAAGGTCGGTCTATAAAGCAATTGTCATGCTTTATTGTGACTGATTTGTGTGATCGGACACAGCCATATATGAAACTTGTCGATCAACCTGAGGTCGCTACAACGATCTAATCCATTGCAATTAGTTGCTTATAGATTTTACGGAAGTTCTTAAATGTAATGTCAAAGTGTTCCCAAAAAAATAATTTTATGTCAAATTAGTCGATTAGAAGAACAAAAAAGGTCGAATTCATTGCTAAAGATTTCGCCTGTATTATTTTTTATATT
The DNA here is from genome assembly GCA_033002965.1 of Piper betle. NCBI lineage: Eukaryota > Viridiplantae > Streptophyta > Magnoliopsida > Piperales > Piperaceae > Piper > Piper betle. The sequence goes on along the minus strand of JAURVB010013619.1, from coordinate 45,535 downwards.
AAATTTAATTAGTTCGAATATGAATATGTGTCTAACCTATTCAAATGTATTATATATTCAAACACATTTAATGGGTGATCCATTAATTATATACAATATCTGATCTAATAAGTTATATTTTATATAATTATGTTTTGAATATCAATAAAAATAATAACTTATCTTTTATCATTTTAATATTAAAATTTAAAAAATATTTTCAAAAAATATAACATTTTTTTGGATCGGATTAGACACGAATTTAACGTTATTTGGATCAAATAATACAATTTGACATTATTTGGATCAAATAATACACATATATGATAAATAAAATAAACATATTATTTCAATTTGGAGATGATAATACAATACATCTTGATTCCAAGAGGATGCAAATACTGTTATTTAATTTGATCCGAATCCATGCCCCTTAGATGCACTCACGAGTTTTTTATTTTTTTACTTGCGCAGGCATTTATTTTATTTATTTATTATTTTTAAAATTTTTTTATTTTGCGCATCTTTTCGAAATCCTTTAATTGTGATAAAACTATTTTCAAGGATTTAATAGTAGTAGAGATTTAAGAAACCGCCCAGCAGATTTTAGAAACCCTGATAGTAATCTTGGTTCGGCCCATCAAAAGAGGGCGGTCAAGTATAATAGGCCCATGATCACTCAGACAAGTATGAGATGACGATTATATTAGCGTATTCGATTTTGAAGTATTCCTATTTGAGATGATTAATATTTAATACCTACTAATTAATGATCCATTTAGTTTCAACTCATTTGCTTAGAAATTAATTTTTTAAGTGAAATAGAGCACTCACAAGCATGAAAAATAGCATTATAATCCCTTAGCAACTTACTTCATGATAACTCAACAATTCAATTTAATGGATGCTTTCCACTAGTAATTAATATTTTGAACATTAAGATTATTTTTTCCATTATGAATATTTTATTATATAAAAAATACCATATTTTCCCACTTTTGACTTATAGTTTAATTTTCTACCCATTAAAAAATATAAACTTATTATTATTATTATTTTCACAGCTTACACCTATAATATCCACTGTCTAATTCTAAGATTATGTCGTAGATTAACTTCCACAACAATTGTTTGAACCATTGAGTAGACTTATTGCTTGACTTAGACTATATAAAAGCATGGAGAAAGGTACCGATATGTCCCATATTTTTAACCGTGAAAGAAAATTAACCTTAAATAGGGAACAAGCCTAAAATTGTCAAGTGTGGAGAAAGAGCGAAGCTTCTGATAAATCAAACTTGACCGAGTTTTTCTCTGGTCAAATCGCATGCAAGCCACATGATATTCAAACTTAATCGAGCTTGAAAATCCACTTCATAATTTAATTTAAATGAATGCTTTCCACGTGTAGTTTACATTTGGAACATTATCTTTTTGGCCTCTCATGAAGCATACTATGTAATGGGCCAATGGCTCTTGACTATATATCATTCTCCTTTTTAACCTTTCTACATTAATTTTTTTAGTCCCAATATATATATAGTTTTAAAACTATTTTTTATTTAAAAAATTCCCCGAATCAATTCTATTCCATAGCTTAATGAGTCAACTCCACGGATCTTTTCGAGTCTAAGTCTTAAAAGTTATCAAAATATATTATTTTTTAATTAAATAAATTAATATCTATATATAAATTAATCACATAATTGTTAATTTTAAGTATCAAAAGAGTAATATAGATTAATTGCATACAACTATTTATTTATATAATTAAAATTTTAATATAAATAAATCTGAATTAGCTTGGAGCTGAGTCGACTCGACTCTATGATGACTAGGGGTGGCCACAGGCGTCCGAATTATCGAGTCTAACCGAAGTCCGAAGCATGTCTGATCGAATTTAACTAACTGAATTCGATCGAATAAAAGCAAACAAAACATAGATTTTTTTTCCGACCAAATGACCGATCAAGGGTCCGATATTTTATATTAATAATATTATTATGCCTTCAACATTTGTGAAGTTAATATTATGTTAAGAGATGAGAAGGATTCTGTTTCAGTTTTGTGGTTAAATAGTTGGGAAGAAAGCATAACCACCAACAAACATCACGTTGTCATGGTTGACATATCAAGCGTATCAACAATGTTTTCACTAATTAAGACAGAAGATACCAGAGATAAAATTAAAATGGGTGTGATACCACTTATTTTGAACATTAGCAAGAGTCGACAGTATTACATAGTATAAAACAAATGACCACACCTCATCCATGCATTCAAGTTTCAACTACAAAAATTAATACAAATGTAATTCAAAGAAAGTTCCATAGAATTTGAAATAAAACATAAAACAACACCTCAATTTTTTATGGTAGTAACAAGCTTAGCATTTGAACAACGCCATCGGATGTGGCTGATGCTTGAGATTTAAGATTGCGAATTTTTTCCTCATTTTCCTGCTCGAGACGCTTCACATTTGCACCTGAGTCTCCGCTGCTCTGTCGTGTGGGAAAAGAATAGTCAAGCATCTGATAGGCAATAAAATACTCAACAAAAGCAAACCAATAAGGATTATGCTACCTCTGCAACCTTCTTCTGAAATTGCTCTTCCACTTGGGCTCTTTATTGAACAATCTCCTTTTCGGCCTCTTCCTTTTCCTGTTTCAAGCGAGCCAATTTGGCTAAAAGCATAGAGATGTATGAAACGTTAGCTAGCCATTTAAAAAGCACATGTAGAAGGTAATATAAGTAGGATATGTAAAATTGAAAATGACAAGAGATATCCATTTCATTAGAGCGAAGAAAAGGTTACCATTTCTTGCAGCATTTACAATACGTTGGTCCTCTTGCTCAGCAGCAAGCAAGAGCTGAATGCCACCCTGCCCACCCATATTCTCCATGATTCTGACTCCACCTCTAGAACAAAACATATGAAATATCAAACTCCATTGAGCATAGGATAAAAAATAGCACTGACCAGATAACGCTGGAATAGAAGTCTAAAATCCATAAAAGTAGAAATGACAAAGTTTTAATGTCCTGATGCCTTTCTGGACAACACGCCTCATTTAACCAAGCATGGGACTGACAATACAAGATATCAAAAATAGAGCACAAGTATTGGTAAAATTTAATAGTCTTGCTCTCACTTACTTGGGAGGGGGCAGGGAGGTAAAGGAAGATAATGCAACATCTTATCTAAGCATGGCCAATGAAAATCACACATACAAAAACATATAAAGTATCACTGCCATTCAAAATCATTGAATCATTCAAAGCAAGCACATACATAGTCAAATGCTCTAGTAAATACCTTCTGAAATCCACATGGATGAGTGCATTACATCTACCCATCTACAAAATACTTCACACAACATAACAAACCATTTATAATCACATGTCTTCCTAAACAAAAAATCATCTTCTAATTCTCGATCGACTCAATTAAAAAAAAGGGATCTGGCCCATGGATTCTATAATGCCAAACAACAATCTACATCAGATCCTTATCACACCTATCCATCCACACATAAATAGTTATAAATCTTCTTCCACATCCCAAATCGAGCCAATTCCAAATAATCGAACCCCGAACATGAATTCTATTGCTACTGCACTAAATAAATAATAATAAGATAAATATTTTGACCATTGTTTATGTAATACCCTAAATCCGGATCACACTCGGAAACTGAATCAGAATATCACTGGTCTCAATTAGATCGGCTAACCCAAACTCAACTCTGAGGATTTCCTCTCAACGTCTAGAGAAGGAAGATGTCTATCGCCAAGCATAGATAAATGTACAAAAATAAACCTAACATGCTACTACATGGATGCATGACAACCAATTTGCATACCAAAATAACTATGGTAAAAAATCGATAAAAAATTGTAAAATAAGACAGAGTTTCCTTAAAAATGTAATTAAGGGCCACCCTGTCAAATCTACATGTATACGTATATAAATAATTACATGTATACGTATATAAATAATTAATAAAACATTCACATAATAAATTCATTTAATTGTATAATTCATTTTTGTACTGAGCCTCAACTCAACTGCTGATTTATCTTCATCTTACCTAACTAAACTGGGTCTTGACCCATCTGTGCATTTGAATTCTCAGCCTTGTTGTACATATTCAATATCTAAATATATTTTACTAAAACATTGGTATTCAAATGTTAAAATTAGAAATTCTGCTATTGAATCGCTGTCATATCACATTATATTATTATACATTGCATTACATCATATCATTCTCAATATGATGACAACATCAACAAAATATTAACATTCTATCGTCTGACGTGTGTATCCAAAAGATGTTACTGCTCTGGCTTCTTCTCTTCATTGTCATCACCACATATATAATAAAAACACGCCTGTCTAGGCCGAATCCTTCTCCTCATTGTCATTCACTTACATATATTATAAAAACATGTCAATAACGAGTGTTACTGGTCCAAAAATATAACTAATATTAAACTGGCTATAAGAATAAACTCTCGTATAAAAAATATTCATATACTTCTCGTGAACTCTTTAAAGACACCAACTGAAGAGCCAATAGGCTGCATACCCAGTAGCATCCTGAACTGGCTGTTCTAATGCTGTTGATTTTCTCATTTCATTTGCTTGTCCCTCGAGACTACTAGTATATCTTAAGCCCTCTCCTTACCTTCATAATTATTCTGGCCTTGAGCATGAAGCCATTTCTTTACCTCCATAATTCTCTTAGCCTTGAGGACGAAGACCAAGTACTCTAAGGCAGTTGCATTTAATACCCATTGAACCTCAACATTTTTTCTGGTGTCAGGAACTCAAAACGGGAGTTGTTAAGATCCCTTGAGATTGGAACAGTCCCCTCACTAATCCACATGGTTGTCAAATTTCTTATCTCTTGTCTCACAAAAAACTCATTGAAAATTTGATAAAACTATACATAGGCATGCGAAGGGATTTATATAATAGGCCCGAAGGCAACTTGTGGTGGATCTTATTTTCGAAAACATACTTGAGGGATCTCATCCTCTAGGGTTATTAATCTGAAAGATCGATCGATTAAATGACTCGGGTTAAGTAGAATCCAATAAAATGCCACTTAACTTGTCTTGCAAGTAATAAAGCAAAACACAACAAAGTAGAGCGTAAAACAAAAAGCGAGTCCTAAATGGACTTGGTAAATGCTCTAATCGTGTCAACGCGTTGTGGCGGTGAGCTCCTACTCCATACCTACACATCAAATCTAGAAGTTAATGCCCGTTAATTAAATGATGCATCAACTTAACATGAACATCATACATGCAATGCAATCATTATCAAACAATTAAACAATCATCAATATAGAAATAACTCTAACTCATCATATTCATACCAATTTTATTATATTTTTCTAAATTACTTAATAGTCAGTTAGCATGCTTAGATTTACTTTACTTAATTAAATTACTAATAATCATTCACTATCAATTAAATAGTACAAATCATCACTTCAACTATAATTAGGCATTTATCATAACAATTAATCAATCCTAACATGTTGTGCTAATAAATATCAACTTTAAATAATTAAATTAGATAAAATTTTATACTTAATCGTCAGTCACACAACGACAGCGATAAGGTTGCAACAACGATAAGGTTGTGGCCGGCGATGGCAACAAGGTTGTGGCCGGCTTGAGTGAGGATCATAGGGAAGAAAGAAGGGAGAAAAAGAAAAGGAAGTTGGGTGAGAAAGATAGTGGTGGCTGAATGATGACAATGTTAGAAGTGTGGAATATATAGATGTTAGGGGGAAGAGAACGAGTGGTCGGGGAGAAAAACGAATGGTCAGCCAGAAAAATAAATGATCAGTTAAAAAACGAATGGCCAGTGAGAAAACGAATAGTTATCTTATAATTAAAAATAATAATAACTCGAGTAAAAAATAATAATAACTTGTAATAATTCTAAAATCCATAGAACACGAAAAATTCCCATAAAATATAATACACATCATTGACAAGTTCTATAACTAATAACCAATCTAAATTGCCTGTAACGTGTTATAATACGTTTTTCGACATAAAAATAATTGTACAATTTAATTAAAATAAATAAAGAAAAATCTGGCATACTTTCAAATATTCAGATAACTCATTCTGTTATTATCTTACTGGCATTATCATTATATACTTGGGTCCACATGATTCTCATAATTCATAACACAAGACCGGCCTCAGCCTGGTACGTGTGTTTTAAAATTAACCCGAATGAAAATAACGGTTAAACTGACCGGCTTAGACTATAAAACCTTGACTCTAATTACGGGTTTTACAGTTCGCTTTCACTGGCACCAATCTACATCCTTTATCTCTATAAACACAACTCAACCCTAATAATATTTCAAGACAAGTTCCATGCCCAAGCACCTAAAAACTACGAACATCTGCCTGACATTAATTCAAAATTTCATATTAAATAATTTTTTCTAAAAAAAAAATTGATCAAATCCACCAATTCCTACAATATTAACAACCATTTTGACTGCAGATCCATAAACAACATCTAATTTAGAAAGAAAAACGTTGATTAATAAGCAAAAAAAATGAGAGAGAGAGATCGCAATCATGAAACATCAAGCAAAAAGACAAAACCTTGTTCGAAGGAGATGCGGCAACAACATCTTCGATTGATAGGTACAGTGGGATGGAGGATTGCTGGCGGCAGCAGAGGGGGGTGTGCAAGCTATGCGCACATGGCAATAGAGAGGGTATGGGTGCGCAGGGGTCGACAGAGGGGGTATGCAGGGTAGCAGAGGGGGTACGCAGGGAGCACGCTGGGTGGCAAAGGAGGTAAGTAGGCGGTAAAGGAGGGGGAGATAAGGGGCGCCACAAATAGTACATTCCTCCTTAGGTAAGTTTTTTGATTTAGGATTGTCTTAGGACATTGTTTGGGCCCGACAAACAACTCAAACAATGACTCGGTCGGACAAGTTTTTTAGACCAAATTTTGGATAGACGCAAACAAAAGTTTGTCTGACGTCCATTCGACCGATGCCCACCCTTAATGACATACCAGAATCAACATAAACCAGTCGAATCCAAGGTCCAAGTTTATAAACTGTTATATATATCATTCTTTTGTCTTCCTTATAATAACACGTGTATACTACATAAGCATTCACTTATGATGCACCACACAGATTTTATCATCGCAATCCCAGTTTGAGGAACGACCCAAGTCATTATTCTATGAGAAAATGATAAATCCTTAACAACTAGTTTTCTTACATTCCAGAAGTATAGCTAGCCTTCGTACGCAGCAATTGGAGTAACTAGCTAGTTTTGTCTCCCAGTTTTGGCAGATTAATATATATAATCAAAATAGATTACTAAGAATGATTGAAGAATTTTGAAGGGATATAGCAGTACAGCTGGTGAAATAAAACATAGAGCTGTAGGTGTAAGATGAACCCCTTATAACACAGACCTAAATTTTAATGCATAGTTCAAAGAGAAAGCTTGAGATCCAAGTCGATTTCTTGTGCACCGGAATTCTGGCTGCTCGATTCAACTGAGTTGGATTTTCTATTTTCCTCAACTAAGTCCTGATAATTTTTGGAGACAAATGTTAATTTATGTTGAAGAAAGAGTCAGATTTTATGATAACAATGCTCAACTATATTTATATGGGTACCTCGCTCGGGAAGGGTCTTGTTGAGTTTGAATGCATAGATGTTGGTGGCTGTAAGACGTTACTGCTGCTCCATCTTTGCCTAAGAAAATTTATGCGAAAATAAGATAAAGACATTTCAGGAAGAGGATGACTAACAAAAAATTGGTTTTTAAGGAAAAGAAAAAGGAACTATATATATTTCAAGTGAGTAATCCAGTTTTGGATCTTGGATATCTACCTAGAAGAGACCAAAGACATGGAACTCTCTTGTTGGATCTCTCTTGAATCCATGTCTCCAAATCCCATCTGAAATTATTGATAACTCTGTCATTCACAAATCCTTTCCAACGAACTGTTAAGTTACGGTCTTTGATGAGGAGAAAAGAAGATAAAAGCTACCCTACCGCAACAAGGAGTTTCTTTACTGAGAATTTAATCCGTTATTATCAAATATATAGAAAACTCATTAAAAAACTTCATATGATTGCTTACAAAATTTCCTTAGATAATTAACTATCTACCTCAAATCTTAATTGCTTACCATGATGTTGGGTTGATGACCGAAAGAAGAACTTAAAACGAAGGAGCCGGATGGTCCTGATGAAGAAAATCCCATTCCCACTCTTGCAGCTCCTTCCTTAACATTCAAAAACCAAAAACAAGAAGTTCACCATCTAAGACGAAGACTAGATCATCAACATCAAACTTGGGAGAACCAAAAAATTCCCAAGTACCTGGAGCATGCTTGGAGGATTATGAATGGATGGAATATAAGTACTAGAACAACCTCTCTCGCTACTTATTCTGATCTTTTCTAATTGAGCAACTCCAAGACCCCTTTGTGGCTGCTTGGGTTTGTCAGAACTGCTCTTCCTTGCTCTCCTAGAAGACCCAGACCTTCCCTTGCCCAGACTCGAAGCTTCTCCGAAGTATCTGCCTTCCATTCCTTCCTCAAGGAACAATCACATAAAAAGGGCCAGCCAGCAAGAGATGCTCAAAAATGTGAAAGAGACATGGCCATGGACCTTTTAAGCTGTTCACGCCATAGGAGTAATTATTGCATTGCTGGTTCAGATTGGCGAAGATTTAGAGATATGTTTCGTAGATCTTCTTCTGCTCCTTTCCAGATACAGCGTGTTAAAATGTTCAGAACTATATTACTATATTGCTCTACATATATGGTCATTTTATTTTATAACGCAAAAAATGAACGTGGTTTATATTGTACCCGTACAAGCATGTGTCGCACAGATCAACAGACAACTGTCGTCCCGAGAAGTTCGAGTCTAATTGCACTGTTGCAACGAGCATAAACATATCAGTTTTTGGGTTTTACAGAGTTCCCTTCCCCAGCTCAATTATTGACCTCTTGGAGTCGTCAAAACCGAAGGTGCCCATCATCTTAAGATATTAAATATATATGGGAACCATACATATATATACATATAAAACAAGATATTGAAATAATATTACATAAATAAAGGATGGGACTCACTGCAATTATGGCATACATATAAAAGGCAAGGGACCCTCCCCATGAATCATTCTTGTGAAGTGGACGTGAAGTAAACGGTGAATATACATGTATATTAAGTATATATGCGTATATACCTTGCTCCAAAATACTTGAAACCATGTCACTTAAATAATGTTGTCTAATACATACATATACGTACGCATCAACCTAATTTCTTATTTACTGAGTAATCGACTGGAGTAATCTACTGGATCAGTAAGTTGACTGATCGATACGAGAAAATTATTCTAAATGTATATCGCTGTAAGATGAAAATTGTATATAATAAAAGTAACTGGCTGTCATATCGGGCCATTATTGAGACAAAACTTTTGACTAAATGTTTGCTAATAACATGTTTCTAGCCTTTACTGCCTAAAATATTTCATTATATATTCTTTTCGGGGAATCACTGATCTTTCAGTTTATAACACCGGCCATGAATGGGAAAGGATAGGTAATTAAGAAATAAAAAACCCCACCACATTCATTTTTATGTCGGCATTGTGGAGTGTGAACATCAATCTTTCATAAAAAAACGCACAATATAGCATGCATTGAGTGGGTCAAATTTGACAAAGATATATGTTTGATGATATTGAAAAATAGTGCCATGTTTTTGCTTGAGAAATTACTTTGTTCATCGTGTTTCTCAATAAATTAAGCACTTATTAGCTACATCCAATAAGGTGAAGCCAGTTGACGTCAGGAATGACATCTGAGTTATATGATGTGTTGACATCTATACGGATTGAGCGTCCTTCACCATGACATCAATCAATGGTGGTAAAAGGGCCGATACTTAAAACACCTAGAATAAACTCTTTAAGTAGTGTTAGTTGACAACAAAAGTTTATATATATGATGCCCCAAAAGACGCACTAAATTCATTAAAAAAAGACACTAAATTCTTTCAAATGAAGCACTAGCTAGGAAAGAGATTGCCAAACCAAATGCAAGATGCAAGAGAACAATGAAAGTGTTGGAAAGGAAGCCTAATTTTGATATTTTGTATAAACTTGATGATGTTAGTATATTTATTTTTGGTAAATGAAGAATCTATACCTGCGTTCTTGGTAAGTGAAAAGTCTTGAGGATTAAAATCAAGAAGTAATATTGAATGTAAATGTAGTTAGGTGAGATGAACCTCAAGGCCTAGATATATATATATATATATATACACACACCAAGTTCTTCAGGTAAAAAAGCTATATTGATGTATCAAATTGTTCTCGTGTTCATATTTTATTATTATCAACTTCTTATATTTTCATCCCTTTAAAGTTATATATGTTATCACTCCAAACAAAAAGATCATCACCACCGTGGAATGAACTGAATTTTTTACTATAAGATGCACAAAAAATACCTAAAGAATGAAATCAGAGGTAACTGAATTAAGCTAACTATCCATCTTCACCTTGTGCCATGAAATAGGCTGGAAAGGAAAATTATATCAAGAGATTAAAAGGGAGTATTAATGGTCAGGCCAAGACAATGTGAGATTAATTTTAAGGTAATGTTAAACTAAAATTTTAATATCATAATAGCTACTATATTAGATTTATAATTGGTAATTGTTATGAGACATATTTAGCTCAACTGGGTAGAATCGATTCAATCAAATTTTAAAATTATAAACAAAAAATTTTATTAGATATTAAAAATATTTTTTTAAAAGAGGTAGACGTTCAATTTGGCCACATATGATAAGAGTATCTACTCTTATTATAAGAGGGAAATCAAGTTGAGATTAAAATTAAGAAAAATCGTCAATTAAAATACAAGAAAATCTAAAAAATATAATAAAAATATCTCACAGAGAAAGGCAAAGATCACATTCCTACTGTCAAGCTAAAGGCGAAAGAAGTGGTACTGGTTTGAACCTCACTAACTTTAATTTTTAAAAAATAATAAAATATCTTTTATTGTATAAGGTCACGAGTTTGAACCCGATTAACCTCAACTTCTAACTTTTCCTAATATGAGTCTATTTAATTATCTTAAAAAATGTAATAAAAAAATTCAATAATTATAAATCATCTTTTTATTCAAATAGAATATATCTTTAAAGTCAAACATAATCTATATAAAAGATATTAAATTATTATAGCTTATTTCATTATTCAATAAGAATTTATATAAAAAATTAAAATTTATCTTATATAAGTTGTGCATGATGCGGCATCTTACCTGGTTTAAAATTATAGGTCAAACCCTTAAGGAGTGAATCAAAACGTCTTCTCACAAACCAAAATTAAGGTGACTTTTAATAACAAATTCCAGCCGTTCATCTAACTGAAGACGAAGACTGATGATCTAAACTCATTGTTCCTTCAAGTTGGCACCCAAACCGCTCAGAATTAACCCAATTTTCTCGACGACCTATCTCTCGCCCTAAATTGCGGCGCTACATGCTAATCGAACTTAAGTTAAATTTAATTACGCTGTTGGAACCGATGGGTGACACTAACCCCATGGTCTACATCAACCCCATCCAAACCAACATTAACATAGTATTTTATAACATGAATAAGCTCTGCAGTTTGACCAGAAACATATTCTGTCAACCTGCTTAGTTGCCATGCACAAAATTATATAGAACGCATGATCCGTGGGGCTAGTATTATATGTGAGATTAGAAGAGAACAATAAGTAAACCCATTTTGTTAATTGTGCATGTGATCTTCCAGATGACACCTAACTACCCTTTGAACTTTAATCCTCGAAGTACAGCCCTAGCAATGAAAAATAAACCGGCCTATAATATATATTCGGCCACTATATCCGAAAGCTACTGTATATATATTAATCATCATCAACTTGCAACACCCCCAACTTGCCAGGAAATATGTAGTAATAAATCCGTAGTAGTTTTAAAACTAGTAGGTTGCGTTTCATTCTAAGTGTTCAAGCTTCGTCTATATATGTTTGATTCAATATAATTCGAGTTGAGCCGGGTGGGATCATCATCATATATATAACCGGAATTAGGTCATTGGTTTCAAATGACATATGGTTAATATATGGATCGTGTGAGCTTGCAGGAGCAATTGGAGGAGGATGGCAAGTGTTGTGATGCTTGTGGAATAGGTTAATTAGCCACATGCAGAGCTTCTTATATGCTCATTCTAGACACACGACTGCAAGCACATCCATTGAAACGTTCAAAGATTTGTTACCAAGATTTTGGTTTATAAACTAATGCTGGCAATCTCATATTTTAGAAGCTTTACAAGCGACCTCAGTCGATAGCCCCAGATATGCCATTGCCAACCACATGTGCATTAAAGCTTAAAAGAGAGGATTTTGATCTCTCTTGGCCTTGGGGAGGGGGAAGAGAATCTACTCTGCATTCCAGAAGAGATTGGTTTCATTGGGTAGTCATTCCTTCTCCAACTGTTCACATGATTCTCATGGTCGCTTAAGGATTTGCGTGACAACTAAGTTCTATGTGTAAAGTTTGCGTCTGCTTTTTGCCTGAATTTTCAATTGTATAAGATAATAATATATCCTTTGTAAGCCCCTTTTTTAATCAGTTGGTGAACCCATTTAATTTGGTTAAAAGTTCGATCAATGATTGTTAATGTCATGCATTATCATCTATCTCCTTTTAAGAAGACCGGTTAAAAGATGAATTATTAGTTGTAAAGATTGGTTACGGGTCAATAGTTTTTCTCATAAAGATTGGATTGAGGATGGGTCGTGGAAGCTACCATGAGACTTCGGCATGCAAATGTTGAGCTTGAGACTTGCTGGGTTGATCATATTACAGGCCTTGTTGCAGAGGTCATCTTTTGTGGGCACAAAAACTGCTGGTTGCCGGGAAATTGCAATCATTAAAGCCATAATCTATTGATTACACTTGACACAACCAACATCCTCGCCATCGCCTTAGAATCTACCTTGGATATGGGCTTGATCCACACAGCTGGTGTTTCGTTTCCAACCTACTGTTATTACAGGTAGCTCATTGGAAAAATGAGGTTTCGTTTTTCAAATCAGGTCATTCTTGGGAGTGAAACTACTTAAATAAACAGATCAAGAGTCACACCTTGATGGACGAGAGGGAGATCCATCCAGTTCAAGAAAAGGGGTATTAGTTAATAATTGACTTGAGCAATCACTAATCACTAGCTGCTGTGTCATAGTAATATATAATCACTTGACTGTGGGATCCGAAGATGTGGGTGGTCATGGATTGAGCAGTTTATAAGAGGTGAACACTCCAATTGATTTTGCATAATATTAGTGTTTGATTAATGTAGTTACCCTTATATCTTGTCCACTCAAATAAAATGGACAAGATGGTGTCGAAAAGAAATGTATTAAAGGTATTGATTGCGTAACCAATGCTGCAGGTAATCTACACCTAATAAGTTACATAAATTGATTGATTTCTTCATACTATTAAGAAAGAATTGCTAGTTTTGTAATTTCCGCATGTTTGATGGGCTTCCGTCGAAGTTTGAGCTGCTCGTCCATCGGCAATCAAAGAAATACTTAGTAAAATGGCTGTTCTAGTAATTCAGTTGTATCTTTATATTGAAAAAAATTCAGTTGTATCTTTTTTGGGAAAAAATTCAGTCGTATCTTTTGATTTTGATAAGCACACATTTTTTTAATCATATAAGATCAACATTTGAAGAACATAATGATAAAAAAAGGTAAGTATGTCATGAAATTAATATTTCCCTTAAAATGTAAGAGATTTCATCATCAATTATCCTTTATAAGTTAGACCACTGTTTTAATCGATGGCACTCTAATGACTTTTGTAGTTTTTTTTAATATTAATTCTGAGGGGTTTAGAGTTTGTTTATAAAAGCTATGTATATGGACCTTTTTATTTTTATGACATTAAAAATTAAATTTCAAAAATAGCCATAATAGGTTATCGGGTGGCAAATTGTATTTACACCGGACCTGATTATAAAATAACACCCCTAAAAGGCCATAAACTATTTTGGTAGCACTTAACGGCCAAATCCATTGACGACCGTGTTACAGTTTATAAAACAGCCTAGATTTAGTGTCATAAACAATATTATGCCTAAAAATAATGTTTCATGGTTAGATTTTTTTAAAAAACATGGAATTTTCATATTATATTTAGGATTGATTTCCTGTTCTATACAAAGTAGGAAATTATCTATTTTAAGCTTTGGAAAAATCCATTTTAACCCTCGCTGCTTCTCTTTGATACAACCAGGAACCCTCACCATACACCTCCCCCATGAACGGCTAGCTCCTTGTTCTGAAATAGGAGGGACAGAGCTATTCTCGATTAGGAAGCACATGAAATGGATTTTAGAGTTTGTCTGACTCTACAAGCTCTGCTCCTCTTATTTCATTAAGTAAAAAATGTTTTCATTAGTTTTCTAATAAATTATATCTCCATTTGATATCAATATCCAAGCCACACAAATTGCATGCAACCCATTACTCTCTATTAAGAATCACATTGAGCACCTCCGGTGACAAATTGAAATAAAAAAACAAAAAAGGTACAGATATTCGTCATAAAAACATCAGATGAGAGTTGAAATTTATGTGTACTACAACATATTTGGAACAGTAAGCAAAGTATATATTTTGTGCCAATACGATGCACCTCATGCTGAATCACAAAAACAGATCACAACTGTATCATATGCTCTCTATGTCTTATTTGTGTTGAACCTAAAACTCAAAATAAATTACCTTCAACAGGATGCGGAGAAGATCATGCGGCTTGGACACTTGGTTAACTGATCCATCATCGGGAAAAGGCCATCTTTTGGCAAATATCCATGTTACTGAGGCTATTTTCAATGGATAAGCAATATGCTCATCAGATAAGTATTGGTGTTGTTTTGAGTTACCGAGGCCAATATTACAATTTACTTTATAAAAAAACACACCTGAAATTTTATAGCCTTTTCAGCTTGACCGCAGGATCAACATGAAAAAAAGCCAGCTTATCTCATTGAAGATGGTAGGAAAATCCTTCACTAAAGATTCAATTGCCAACTCTTCCAAATATAACAAGCTACGCAACACATACTGCTTTGATCCAGAAAATCGATCAGGGTTAAGTTCTGACATAAATTGATACTGCTTAAAGCTATTGCCAAATATCACCAACTGGTTCAGCAACGCAGAACTCCAGTTTGCCTCAAGCAAATTACCGTAAAGAACAGTCTCGCAGTGGGGCATGAAAAACAATGTCGGCCTAAGCGCCACACGCTTCCCTTGTTCATCTACCAGTAATACCTTGCAACCAAGCCTTTCCAGGATTAGGAATTCTACAGCAGTAAGCACCGGATCAAAAACTTCTATTTCCCCAATCCAATCAAAATTCCTTTTGAGCAAGAGAGCAAGAGCTAACTGAGTTCTGGAAGTATGACTAGACTCAATACTTCCAATGCCATATATGACCATTTGAAATTGAATCTCTGAACCCAATGCATTTAGAATCTTTGAGAGAACCAGTGGACTTTTAAGCTGCTCAAGGAAAGCTTGGTAAAAATTGGAGTTTTCGAGCATAGTGGTAGATTGCTGAATTTTATGCATAATATGAGACTCTTGTGTAGGATCTCTTTCTGAATAAGCGGGACACCAAGCCTTTGATGGGAATACAGTTTCACAAAGAGATTTCTTTTCACGTTTGCTGCGACGTGGTTGAACTACAGTCCAATTTCCTTCAGAACTGCCAGTTTCGTCCATTAAAGACTTAGGCCCTCCTATTCTCAAATCAAGTACTACACTTAGTTGTTGTTAATTCAGCTCAATTTTCTCCCAAAATATGGAAATTTCATCATTAGAGAACTAGCTGATACTGAAACTTACAATCATGCTTCTTCATGAGTTCACAGCCATCCTCCTGAATCCAAAACAAAACAGCAGAAAAGATAAGAAGGCAAGCAGTAATTTTGTAAAAGTGAACAATAGTTTAAAGTTTTTCTTTTTACACTTCTGGCCGACAGTTCATGCGATGAAGTGATTTCAACATCTTCCAACTTCTTTTTACACTTCTGGCCGACAGTTAATGCGATGAAGTGATTTCAACATCTTCCAACACCCAAAATCAATGACAAAAAAACCTTTAAAAAAATATAAATTTCAAGCAAACAATTTATAGCAAGAACTGTAGGTTGTAGGTCAGAAGTGTGAAAAAAAAATTCCAATTTTTGTTTATTTTTTAAACAAAGTCAGCATGATGAAAAAATTACAAGAGAATGAGGAGCGGCAACAAAACTTTATCTGTAGGAGCTAGTACAAACTTCAACAGCAATATTAAATCTAGCTCTTTCCGATATATAATCAAACACAAGATGTTCACTTTCCAAACACATATATTAAGTGTGGTTCACAAATGCATATGCATAAATATGAGGACCTTTACACTCAATAATGATATGAACCATAAAGATAAAACACTAGATATTCCACACAAAGATAAAAAAGATGGTAAATTTCTTACCAAACACCTCATATATATATATATATATATATATATGAAATACAAACATTCTCAAATATGTTCAAACTCAGAGATACAATTGTACACTCCCACAGAGAATAAAATGCGCAACGTATGTTCAAATCAGATTCACAACTGGGAATACTCTCTCACAAAAACGCAGAATAATATCGATAAAGAATGTGATGAGCCAAAAAATAAGCACAGCTAACGTCGGGTAAAGTACCGTGATTGCTCTTCATGGGTGGCAGGCTGCGTCGCCACGACGGCGGAAGGCAGTCGGCGGCAGACAACGGGAGTCAGGCAGCGGCGGCTGCTGCGGCGGCCGGTAGAGAGGCGGACGCGAGGAAGGTGTGGAGTAGGAGTTGGGACGGCCGGTCCAACTGTTTAATTTCAAGGGTTATTGAGTAATTTAAAAGAGAGTTTTTTTATTGAGCAATAGAAAAAAAGTTTTTTAATTTACTAATTAATTTGAAAATCAAGAACAATTACCATTTTTTAACAAATATTTAAAAATTATCTTGAATACACTTTCTCATCAAATTAGATCAGGTTACAAATTTAATTTTTAAAAAATAAAATAAAATTGACTTACTGCTAACGACTTTCTGAATGTTCAAACTAATCTGACTATCACCGATTTATAAAAATGACTTATCCTAATCGATTAAGATGAGGGTAGTTAGACTTGACCTGGGTTGCATGAATCGCCGATTCTGATTCGGAATTGGCCGATTCAACTTGGATCAGAGGAAAACCGATTTAAAAAGCCTATTGAATTGGTTTTCGTCCGAATTGGTCCGTGAATCGGCCGATTTCGATCGATTCTAGCCGATTCGAAATTAGCCGATTCCGGGCGCAGGGGGCGGGGTGCGGCGTGGTTGGGCGGCGATTGCAGCGAGGAAGGATAGGGCGGGGCTAGTGGGGGGAGGCGGGGCATGACGGGCGCCGGGCGAGGTTGGCAGGGCTTGCAGGGGAGGCGGGGTGCGGTGGGCGTAGGGGGAGGCTGGCAAGGTTGGCAGGGGAGGCGGGGCGTGGCGAGCGCAAGGCGAGGCATGACTAGCGAGGGCGGGGCAGGGCAGGTCTGGGGGAGGGGGGCGGGCGCAACGGGCGTAGGGCAGGGCGGTTCTGGGGGGGGGGCGCGGCAGCAGCGACGGCGATGGTAGCGAGGAAGGAGGGCGGATGCGGGAGAGAAAGGGCGAGGGAAAGAAATAACACTCAGTGACATTCTCATAATTAAAACTTGACTCGTATCGACTCAAGTCAAAAATAATAACTAACTCTAAATAATTCAAAAAAACTTTAAAAATATTAAAAAATATCATCAAATATAATATACATAATAATATCAAAATGACATCAATATTTAATTTTTATATATTTATATTATGAGTTGTCAAATTATTATATATGATCAATTTAGACCGATTCAACTGAACTGATTCCTGTCTGATTTAGATCGATTCCGATTTCGAATCTGATTCCTTTGAAAACCGATTCTGATTCTGATTCCGAGGGTTGAATTTGGTCCAACCCAACGGTAGGCTATCGCGTCACTAAATATTTGTTATAGTAAGAAATTGGGTTGAGCCATTTTTTTTGTTTATACATAATTAATTTAATCATTATTTATACAAAACCAAAAGTATGACCATCCAAGCTAATCCAGCCATCGCCAATCTATAAAAATAATTTATCCCAATCGACCGAGATGAGGGCAGCTAGATGTGACTACCTCCGGCGAGGTTGAGTTTGGTCCAACCCAACAATTGGCTATCATATCACTAAATGACTGTTCAAGTTAATGTGGCCATCACCTATCTATAAAAATGATTTATCCCAATCAACCAAGATGAGGGCATTTAGACGACTCCTTGGGGCAGGGTTGAACCATTTTTTTTATTTATGCATAATTAATTTAACCATTATTTATACAAAACCAAAAGTAACTCAGAGAATAAATTATGGGAGGCTACTGTTTACGGTCGCGAAGGATCAAATGTTACGCAATACAATTATAAATCTGACTTCCGACAAAGAGGTGGTCAGATTTTGTTACTTAAGAGTTGAGATAGCCAGATTTGGCTGCCGTAATGGGAGCTGGCCGGGCCTAGGGTGGTTCAACATGATTTGGCACCATGTCAGCAAAGTGAGGGGTCCACCATGATGTTCGTATACAGTTGTTATCTATGGTCTCTGGTAGCGGCAACTCCATACCGAGTTCCCGTCTCCGAGTGAGTGGAAGAGAAGAAGGTGAAGGGTAAAACAGCAGATAAAGGATTTTATTTAGACGCACCCTTACCACCTTCCATTTTTCTCCTCTCCTTCTCAATCCATGCTCCTTCTCTACCCCCCCCTCCCTTGTCTTAACAGCTAGAGCTTGCACTTGCCAAGGTCCCTCCTCCTTATTACTCTGCAGTTTTGTTAGCATGTCTTTTGAGTTGCTATTGCTGTTTTTTTTTAAATAAAAATAAAAATTAGTGTTTGCTGTTTGGGCTTTTTGGTCTTCTTTCCTTACTCTTTACTTGATGTCTTCTAGCTTGTTTATTGGCTGCCAATTGTTTGCTTTTTAATCCTTCCAGAAAAAGAAAAATGTTCTGTTTGTTGGATGGTGTCTGAAGATGATAAGCGTGGAGTTTGGATTTTGGCAGTTTATGGATGACTAGATATGCTTAATAGATGTCCACCATGGCCGCCAGATTTATGTTGAATTGCTGGGTAGTATTACTTGGCTCATGAATGCAAACGAAGCCTTATATGTCGGTGTTTTGGTCTTCATGCAATCTGTTGATACTAGTTTAAAGTGGTAAATTGCATGGTTGCTTCGGCTAGAATCTCATTTCTTATTGATGTCGATATGTGTATGCTATAGGTCTTTATTGGTATTCCGTTTTAATACTATGGTTTCGCATGTTTATTCTAAGGAGGAAGATGGTAAATTTACCTGCATAAATTCATCTTATTTGTTAAATATATTATCTCATACGCAATGGGTTGGCCCTCACTGTCGCACATTAATCGCGGCTTCATATCTTAATGTCTTGGTGTTGTTGCAGGAGCATACTCGAGTATGAAGCTGTCGTGATTATGCTGTAGCCTTGTTTATATTTCCTCAAAATGATGCCAGTAATTCGATGCTCCATTGGATGCATCTACCACTTTCCTAAGACAACTGCTTTCACTGCAAAGGACAGTCGTCCTACCAAATGCAATTCAGCAGGGAAATCATTACGACATTTTCTTCCTCCACAAAGGTTCTTTCTGCCTCAGCCTGCACTATTATTCCCAAAACATGTTGGTAGAGGAAACCAAGTTTTTGCTGCACTGGAAACTGATGCAGCAGTGGATGAAGCCAATTCTGCTACTGAAGATGCGGAGCCTGCTAAAGCAGAAGCCTTAGAGGTGAGCACTGAAGCTAAACAAGCTACTGCTTCTCAATCGAAGCGATCAAGGCCTTCAAGAAAGAGTGAAATGCCACCTGTTAATAATGAGGACCTTGTTCCTGGTGCTATTTTTGCCGGAAAAGTGAGGTCAATCCATCCTTTTGGTGCATTTGTTGATTTCGGAGCATTTACTGATGGCTTGGTGCATGTTTCTCGTCTGAGTGATAGCTATGTGAAGGATGTTAATACGGTTGTCTCTATTGGGCAAGAGGTACAAGTGAGAATATTGGAATATAACAACGAGATAGGGCGTATTTCACTTACTATGCGTGAAAGTGATGACCCATCCAAGCCCCAAGAACCAAAAGGTTCTGTTTCTAAAGGAGCTTCAGAAAGGCCGAGAAGTGCTAGAAGAAATACTCAAAAGACTAATCAAAAGCGAGAGGAGACACAGAAAGCCTCAAAATTTGTTAAAGGACAGGTTCTTGATGGAACTGTGAAGAACTTGACCCGAGCTGGGTCTTTTATATCACTTCCAGAAGGAGAGGAAGGCTTTCTCCCTACATCCGAAGAATCTGAAGGTCTTTATTCTGTACTGGGAAGCTCTTCATTGCAGGTGGGCCAAGAAGTTAAGGTAAGAGTCCTTCGCATAAATAAGGGCAGCATAACATTGACAATGAAGAAGGAGGAAGATTCTAGCCAGTTGAACGTGAGGCTTGACCAAGGGGTCGTACATACAGCTACCAATCCTTTTTTACTGGCCTTTCGTGAGAATAAAGATATCGCAGCATATTTAGATGAAAGGGAGAAAGTGCAAATAGAAAAAACTTCTGAAAGGGCCGGAAAAATAGTGATAGAGAATGAGACAACATCTGATGTTGGAGCAGCTATTGCAGACAAAGTGGAAGAAAAGGATGAAAATGAGGTAGCTCCTTCTGCTGAGACTAGTGAAGTGGAGCTATTAACTGAAAATGAGGATCCTGTTGCCTATGAAATTAAGGATGAAGTATCTGAAGTGGCACCACCTTCAAAGGCAGGTTTTAATATTCCACTAGTTGATAGTCCTGAAACAGATGAAGCACCTGTAGCTGATATTCCTACAGCTGAAGAAGCGGCTGCAGAGGAAAGCACTATCACTGAAGAAGCACGTGCAACTAATTCTATTAAAGAAGAGATCAAGGAAATCGCCTTACGAAGTCAATCTCTTGATCAGGTTTCACCTTCGGAAAGTGATCTTATTGAGGAAGCTGGTATAAGTCAAACAAGTGAAATATCCATAGAAAGTGTTGTAGTTACAGAAACGCCGCAGCCTACTGAAAAGGAATCATCTTCCGCCACTTCAGGACTGGCAATTGAGTCGTCTGTTGTTCAACAGATTGACAGTAATGCCACATCAAATACCATAGCAGAAGAAACTTCTTCAGGAAAAGTCAAATGTAACATATACTCTTCCTCCATCAGCTGAATTTTTATTCTTTCATAGCCCAGTTTTGTCTAATATGGTATTATGTTATTGTTTTAGCTGCAGCATCAAGCATATCTCCAGCACTTGTAAAACAGTTACGTGAAGAAACTGGTGCAGGAATGATGGATTGCAAAAAAGCACTCACCGAAAGTGGGGGTGACTTGGTAAAGGCCCAGGAGTACTTGCGAAAGAAAGGCTTAGCCAGTGCTGAGAAAAAAGCATCTCGTGCCACTGCAGAAGGAAGAATTGGCTCGTACATTCATGACAGCCGAATTGGGGTGCTTATTGAGCTAAACTGTGAAACAGATTTTGTATCTCGAGGAGATATTTTTAAGGAATTAGTTGACGACCTTGCCATGCAAGTGGCCGCCTGCCCACAAGTAAGATATTTATCAACAGAAGATGTGCCAGAGGAGATTATAAGTAAAGAGAGAGAAATTGAAATGCAAAAGGAGGATCTTCTGTCAAAGCCAGAGCAGATTAGGTTGAAAATAGTGGATGGTCGTATCCGCAAGAGGCTAGAGGAATTTGCATTGCTTGAACAGCCTTACATAAAAAATGATAAAGTTATAGTGAAGGACTGGGTGAAGCAGACAATTGCAACAGTTGGTGAAAACATGAAAGTGAGAAGGTTTGCACGATTCAATCTCGGGGAAGGGTTGGAAAAGAGAAGTCAAGATTTTGCTGCAGAAGTGGCTGCTCAAGTTGCAGCAAAACCCTCAGTTTCTAGCCCATCAAAAGATCCACCTGTTGAGGCGAAGGAAACCATTGAGAAGTAAGCAATTGCCTCTTTTTGCTGTTTTTAGTCTGCATCCTAAATGCAGTTGTATTTAGAGTGGTTCAACTCTTGTTCTTAGCATCCGGGCATGAAGTTTGGTAATTTTAAATGTTTAATGCCTCCATTATGTAGGATGGTAGATTTTTCTTTTTGAAAGTGAAGGATGATGTCAGATAAATTTTCGTACTGCACACATACTCTTTTTCATATGTGACTTGCATAGGACAAGATTTTCTTGGTTAATATTGTGAGGCCAGAGAACACAGTAGAGTGCAGTGTTTTTTTATCTGGTCTATTGTTTGATCTATACTAGCTATTTATTATGTTACTCAGTTTTCTTTCATATCCATTGCAGGCCTTCTGTGACCATATCTGCTGCACTGGTTAAGCAGCTTAGAGAAGAAACTGGTGCGGGCATGATGGATTGTAAGAAAGCTTTAACGGAAACAGGTGGGGACCTTGAAAAGGCCCAGGAGTATCTTCGCAAGAAGGGCCTTGCATCAGCAGACAAGAAATCCAGTCGGTATAGCTGCTGAAGGAAGAATATCTTCTTACATTCATGATTCTCGGATAGGTGTCCTCATTGAAGTGAACTGTGAAACAGACTTTGTTGGTCGCAGTGAAAAGTTCAAGAAATTGGTGGACGACCTTGCTATGCAAGTAGTGGCCTGTCCTCTGGTTCAATATGTGTCAATTGATGAGATTCCAGAGAGTATAGTCAGTAAAGAGAAAGAGCTTGAGATGCAGAGAGAGGATTTGCAATCTAAGCCGGAGAACATAAGAGAAAAGATAGTGGAAGGAAGAGTTTCAAAGAGGCTGGGAGAGCTTGCACTCTTGGAACAGCCTTTCATCAAAGACGATAACCTACTTGTGAAAGATTTGGTGAAGCAAACTGTGGCAGCTATCGGCGAGAACATAAAAGTGCGAAGATTTATATGCTACACTCTTGGCGAACCAATTGAAAATGAGAAGATGCAAACAGAAGTGTGAAAGAAGGAAGCACCTGTTTGTATATGGGAGCAGCAGCTTCTTTGGCGCGGCCTTAGGTCTTGGAAGAGGAACTGATACAAGATCCATTTATTGGATAATGACAAAGTGGAGGGCATTTTTTTTGATACAAAAGGTGAGAAAATGAACTGTTTTGATTTACAGATAATGATCTACGTCAAAATTTCCATTGTTACCTAAACTTTCAAGCTTCAGTATTTTCTAATGAAAACATCTGCAGACTGCCTGCAAACGCGCCACAGGAATTATAGGTAAGATTGAAAAGGCATGTTCATATTTCTGTAATCTAATCCATCCATAGGAGGGTTTGTTCATCAAATAGACGTCTATGCCATGTAATGTGGTTGCACTTAAAGGATCTCAAAGCTTGTCCTGTGCTGGAATTCATCTTCCAAGCACGTACATTTCTGCATATACACCATTTTTTGTTTCTGAATGGATATGCTAATTTGGTCCTCATTACTACTGTCACAGATTCACACTTGGCAAAGTCTGAATTGTGAGAGCAAACATCGATTATCGTTCTTCCTTCAACTCTAGTGAATATTGGACTAGCCACTTCTATCATACGGCCTGCCTTCTGCAGTTTCTAAATACTATTTTGTATACCTTTTTGTGGTACATAAAACACACCTATTGGATTTGTTCTTCCAAGTCATAACTGGTGAATCAAAATGGGCCGCAGGCGCTTCGTTCACCATTTACAACATTCGAACATTTGCATCGAGACATACAAACCAACTTCTAAAGGGAAGTATTTTGTGCACCATTAAAATTTTCTCCACTTGTCTCTGCCTTGAATTTGATTGGTCTAAAAAAATTGCCATGCAGACATCATCCATATGGCTAATCTAATGAACCAATTAAATTCAAGGCAGAGAAAAGTAAGGGAAACTGGGGAAATTTTAGTGGTGTGCATGGTATCACTCCTTGTCAAATCCTTGTCAATTTTAACATTTCACTAAACTGACATCTTTGCTTCATTCTCTATATCATCAGAAAAAGCAAGAAACTTGCTTGTTTTTAAAAACTTTTTTGATATTTTTCTTCAATTTGCCAACATTTGATAGATGCATACCGATGCATCGCAAAGACTAAGCTTATAATTGATAAGTAGGATCATATATTTAATTGTATTTATTTTTTTAAATTTTTATTTAAAATGGAAAACTATATTTTTGTATTTAATTTGAAACATGAAAATTCTAATTAAAAATATAATTTTACTTGAACTAGAAGCTGAGTTTTATTTATTCATTTATTTATATACACTAAATTTTTTTACGTTTGTTAAAAGTAATTTTTAAAGATCTATTATTTACAATTCAATTTTAGTTAATTTATTTTAGTAGTAACAACTTCATTAAAAATTATTACTTTCCAATAAAAAATGAAGGTAAAATTGTAAAATAATAAGAGACGCATGGACTTTCCTAATAAAGTGTTAAAATTATAAAATAACTAGCCAAAGACCGACACATACATTTAAAATTTGTTAATGATATAATTCTAATTCAATGGAATTATTTTATTGCGAAGCTCTTAATCTATGTAAATTCCTTGATTTTGTAAATATTTATTTTTTAATAGAAGTCCAAAGATGTTGCTTGTGGAGGAGATGAACAAATTAGTTATTTTAGAAAATGGTATAAAGAGGAGTGAAAATTGAATTGTATCATGAGATAATGTGTAAGGATGCATGTATTAAATTTTGATTGGTTTAATCTCTTATGCTTCATCGAGACTTTTGGTTCCTATTTTTTATTAATAAATAATAAAGTTATAAATAATAGATAAAATAGGAGATTTGCACAAACACTTAATTATCAGAGGTCTAATAATCGATCTCCAATGCTACACCTTGAACTAATTAATTAATGATTCTTCTTTTCCTCCCATATTAGTGCTGTCATAGACTTACCAGAACAAAATAATCAAGGTGCTGGGGCGGCAACAACAATGGCGTCGTCCAACACCCCCAACTTGGGGTGCTGCATGTACGAGGAGAGGTACCCGGAGAAGGAGACGCCGGTGGTGGTCTGCGTCACGCACATCCTCCCGGAGTACAACAACGCCGACGCCGTGCTCATCGATTTGGAAGTGAGTTGATCCTTTTTGTTTGTTTTTGTTTCTTCTAATCATCAAAATTGTCGAGTATTTTCATGTAGTAATCGGCTTGTTGTTCTTGATATATATACATGTATGTATGTAGGAGTTGTATATCAACGTGGGATGGCCTTTGTATAGAAAGTATGGGCTTGCTTATGAGGTAATTGAGCATTGGTTTAATTTCTTATCATAAGATTGAATAAGTATTCTTTTAAAGCTCAATTTTCTTTTGCAGGCGTTCAGTGAGATAGTACTAGATGCGGATTCAGTTCTTGACACATTAACTCGTGAGGCTGCTGAGGTTGGCCCTGATGGAAAAAAAGGTGTTATTTGGCTTTTTGGTTTTATATGTTGTTATATAATACAATGGTATTCGGAACAGGGATTTGGTGTAGCACACTTGCTATAGTTTAACACTTGCATGATTGATTAAATTTTTTTAATTAAAAAAGATTAAATTAATTATTATAATTAAAATTTTAAACACCCCCAATTAAAGAGATTTAAGCCAATTATACAAATATTACGACAAGTTTGCTATAATACTTGTTACAGCAAATCCCTGACTTGATATTCTTAAGTTTTTCTCTATGGTTGCTATGGTTCCATGCATTCACGGGTATATATATATATATATATATATATATATATATATATAGGTCACGAGAGTGGTTCCTCTCGTGACGCAAGAAGTTAAGAAAGTTTTGGTTTAGGATATTCACCTGTCGTAAAAAAATTCATGCAACAAGATGCAAGGGTGAAAGATCATGCACCCACATGACAAACTTACACATTAATCAAGTGAACAAATAGTTCTTCACAATCAAAAGAAATAAAAATAATTGCATGCATGAAGATGGGAGAGAAAAAAACAAGGATGATAAGGAGGAGGGATCTCTACTTAGCAAAAGGGAAGGATGAGGAGAAGCGGTCATCATCAGTATGAAAGGGACAGGTGAAGAAGATGAAGAATAGAGAAGGTGATAGTGGTAGTAGGGAGAGGGACTCATCTAAGGTTTTTCTTAGCATGAAAAGAAAAGATATCAACTTCCCTCAAAATTTCAAATAAATCATATAATGTCTAAAAACTCCTTATCCTCTCAAAAGATCTAATCTACCCAAACTCCAATAAGAACTCCATTGGCTAGTCACACCGGTGATCCTAACCACCCATAGTTCCCTCTTAATCGATCCAAAAAAGATTAATTAAAAATAAATAAATAAGGATCTAATACATATAAAAAAAACCACAATGATTTTAAGGATTTTACAATCTCCTTAACTTGGAAATTTTGTCCCCAAAAATTAAAAATACATAAAAGCACAAAACTATACCTTAATCATCAAACCATTTGCAACTACATTTGCCTTGTCAAGGTGATATAACATTTGAAAGTCGTAGTCTTTCAGATATTTCATCTATTGTTGCTGCCTAAAGTTAAGATTATTTTGAGTAAAAATATACTTCAAGCTCTTATGATTTATAAATACTTCGAATTGCACCTTATTAAGGTAATGCCTCCATGGCTTCAGGGCAAAGACCAGTGCTGCCAATTCCACATCATGAATAGAGTAGTTCTATTCATGGATCTTCAAGTGCCTTGAGGCATACAAGACAACTTTCTCATTTTGACCACAAAGTTTTCATTCTCATTTAGAAGAGTCACTACAGGTGCAGTCGTCAGACTCATCTTCTTCAAGGACTGAAAACTTCATTCACACTTGTCATCTCATAAGAACTTCAACCTTTTTTTGTCAATTTGGTCATAGGCGATGCTATTAAGGAAAAATCCTTGATGAACCTCTTATAATAGCCGGCTAAGCCGAGAAAACTTCTAATCACAATGATCGTCTTTTGCTATGACCATTTAACCATGGCTTGCACCTTAACTGGAACCACCGAAATCCCTAATTTAGAAATTATGTGCCTCATAAAGTTTACCTCATTTAACCAAAACTCACATTTAAAAAGCTTAACAAACAATTGGTTGTCTCTAAGAACTTGCATGACAACTCAGAGGTGATTAGCTTGCTCATCATTGTTTGAATATGTTAATATGTCATCCATGAACATAGTAATGAATTTGTTTAGAGATGTGATATAGGGTGTTCATGGGTGACATAAAAATAACTGAGGCATTTGTAAATCCGAAGGGCATCATGAGAACCTCATAATGTCCATACCTAGTTCTGAAGTCTGCCTTTAGAATGTTGACTTCCTTCACTTGCAACTATGGTGCCCTGACCTCTGGTCAATTTTGGAAAATACTCTAACTGATTTTAGCTGATCTAGCAAGTTGTCAATCCTCGGTCGCCTAATTGAGTAGCCGATAATCTATAAATTGCCAAATCGACTTATCTTTCTTCTTCACGAAGAGAACCGGTGCTCCCCACGCTGAAGTATTGAGTCAAATGAATCCAGCCTACAACAATTCTTCTAGTTGAGTCTTCAACTACTTAAGTTTTGTTGATGTCATTTTATACAGAGTCTTTGAGATCGGTGTCATACCCGACGCCATGTCTATCTCAAACTCCACTTCTATCCTCTGAGGTAGTCTTAAAAGTTCTTTAGAGAAAATGTTAGAAAACTTTGCCACTACGGGAATTGTTGACAAGTTTTTGGTTCTGACTCAAACATGACAAGACTAGCCACAAAGGCTTCACACCCTTCACCCACCAACTAGACTATCTCACCAATAGACACTATATAGGAAGATGGATCAAATAATAACCCTTGAAAAATGACCATCATTTCACAATTACATAGTTTTTGCACTACTCTCTTATTTTCATAGTTAAGAAAGCCATGATTAGCTGATGGCACGTCCATCCCTAATACTACATCATACCTTTTCAACTCATGCTAAATAAAACTCCACACATTGGCATTCCCTGAATGTCTAAGGATAAGTTAGTCATTCCCAATTTAGTGACTTCAAAATCCTATAATGCCGTAGTAACCCTAAATGACTAGGTTAAAGGAGATGTTTAGAGTCCTAGACTCTTGATTAATTGTGATGCAATGAATGAGTGTGTGCACCCCAAATCAAAAACAACATTTATTTTATTGCCTTTTATTATTATGGTGTCGTCCTCGTTTCCTCGTCCACATCCACAACATATAATTTGGCCTTTCCCTTATCTGCAAGAGGGACAGGGTAGGGTTGGGTTTGTTGGTCGGTGCCCTGGCGTGATCGGGTCCATTCTATTGCTGGGGCGGCAATCGATAGTCCATGTTCTTGTGACCCTCATGCCTCCAGTTGAAACACTTTTGCGGCTCTTGGCACCACCCAACATGCATCCTTCCACAATTTTTGCATTTCTGATAAGGAGGCTCCTCTCGTTTACTCTTCTTGTTTGCCTACTTTGAAAGACCAGATTGAATGGAATTTGCAATGGTCTTAGACTGAACAACTGCTTTCCCTTGCTTTTGGGACTTCTCGTAGTCCATTACCATCTTTTGTGTTACAATAGCATCATTCACATGCACAAAGGTGTTTTGAGGCAATGTCACAATCTTGTTCCTCATCTTTGCCTTTAATCCATAGAAAAATTTGCCTGCCCTAGTCTTCTCATTGGTGACTACTCCAGGTGCAAATCGTTCTAGGGCCGAGAACTTCTTCGCATAGTCCAGTACGATGTTATCTCCTTGAGTCAGAGTGCTAAACTCTAATGCCTTCCTCTGTCTCACTCGCTCCAAATAATCCTATAGATTGAACACGACCACAAAATCCGCCCACGTCACAGAGTCAATCATTCTCCTAACAAATGTAGACCTCTCAAGTGACTTCCACTAGTGAGATGTTTCCTCCTGAAGCATACAGGTTGCCAATATGGCCTGATGGCAATGGGGGATAGACATGGCCTTGAAGGCCTTTTTCATTATATCAATCCAACTCTCAGCTTTCATAGGGTCAGATCCCCCTTTGAATACTTTAGCCCCATTCATTTGGAACCTCTCCACTGTGAATCGGTCACTGTCGTCAACAACAAGCCACACCACTTGCCTTGCAACTGGCGGGGCAAGGTCTGAAACTCCATCTCTACCAGCTAAGTCCCTCACTCTAGCCCTCCCTTTGGCACTCCCCTGAGCTCCGTCCAGGGTACTACTAGGATCCATTGCAAAGTTGATTGCTCCATTTCCTGCCCCCAACCCTGACAGCCTCTGGATCACTTCCTACATAGACGTGTTTGTGTTCATCGATGCCTGGGTGAGTCCTTGGATAGCTGCCAAACTCTGGTTTAGTACATTTTTTGCATTTTGATTCTGCTCGGCAGACGGACTAGTTTGGCTTCTAGCAGTTACCTCCATCTGAAATCATCACCCTTTAGTGCTAGTCAAAAGGAAACAAAATAGACATACAAGAGCCCCTAGGGAACATTAGATTATAGAATTTTTCAACGATATCTTTGAGTCATTTACATGGATCAATTAAAAATTGAGTTTTGATACCAAATGTAACAACCTGCCCAAAAATACGAGCTGACCACTATTAAAAAGGGATAATTAAATGACAAGAAAGATAAATGTAATAATAAAGCAATTTCAAAAGATAATGTAACATGAAAAAATAATATATGAAGTAAAACATGCAAAGTCGTACTAATTCAATAAAATTAATTGAAAGTTTATTCATGTAGCTAAACCATAAGCAAAATAAACCAAAGCAATTACAAATGACATAAGTCCTCCAATAACGATTTAATTATTCATGTTTAACTCAATTAAAATGAGGAAAGTTCATAAATTTAATATGACAATTGTCCTCGACAGAAGAGTTGCAATCAGCAATCAAATGCCCTTCTCAACCATCAACATGGAGACCACATGTGAACGCAATGTCGCATTAGTGCTGAAATCATTATGTCATATAATAAAAGTGAAAACAAGGTAATACTCAGGTTATTTTTTATCATTTCAATTATCTTATTAAATGAGCCTATGTTGAGCTCCCTGCCTTTAGGGGTGGCTTCCCCTTTAGGCTACTCTCCCATACATGTATATATATGTCACGGGCTTGATCCCTAATAACCAATATTACCCAAATTCACCCTCTAGGTATCACAAGTGATGGGTCCTCTGACATCCCTTTCGGCATGGAGGCGGATCAATTCTATTTAATTATAATCATTTCATGTCTCGTGTCGGACTAGATTAACCCATTGACCACTCTTCCATACTTTGCGCGAATAAGTTGAGTTTGAACCTAGACCGATCGAAACCTAAATCGAGTACTATAAATTCACAATTATTATATAGACTTAGAACTCTAATGAGGCACCCGCAACTACAACAGATGATCCTAATTTGAATAAGACAATAAAATTATACTTTTATACTAGTAAAAATGCATGCAATGGAATGATTTAACTATATCATGATTAAAACTCGACAAAATAAAGCATGCAACATTTAATAATATTAAACTTTAAATTTCCAACATTTACAACGAGTCCAATGTGTAACACCCTGATTTTGGTTATCCTAAGAGCCAGATAAAAAATGCTACGATTGAGTTGAATCATGTCTAAAATTGCTAATTAGTCAGACTCGATCAATAAAACAAATTGAAACAATATGCTTGGCGTCACAAAAATGGAAGATGTTACTAAATATGCTTAAAAAATTATCAAATATAAATAAAAGTATAAAAGAAAATAATTACGTTGAGTTCAAGTGTGTGTAGCATTTATCTGTCTTTTTACTAAAGGTGACTCATGATCATAAAAACTACATATATAATATGAAAATTTTAAGTAATAAACGTCACTAATCCGAAAAATAATTAAATTTCAAACTGTCAAATGAGAGATGACTCATTTTAAAAAAACCATCATATGTTTCCTGAACTCTCCATATAGGCATCTACTAAGGAATCATCTACATACAAACCAAATAGCGTCCTGAACTGACTGGCATTATGCCTCTCTCGACATTTTTTTATTTTTCTCTGATTCCTTGGGATTACCAGTATATCCTAAGCTTTCTCCTTTCCTCCATATTTCTCTTGACCCTGAGCACGAAGGCCAAGTATTTTCAAGAAGTCATATTCAATACCTTTTAAACCACATGTTTGGACGTGCGCTGTATTAAATAGTAACGTAAACCTCTACATTTCTTCAGGTGTGAGGAAATTCAAAACGCGAAGTTGTCAAGATCCCTCGCAAATAGAACAACCCTCTCACTAATCTAGAGCCCGTTGTGAGTAGCACGTGCACTCGCTCATGGTACGAGTGAGCCAGTTTTACCATCTTTTATCTCACTAAAAATTTAATAAAATTATATATAGGTCTGTGAAGGGATTTATATAGTAGGCTCGAAGGTAACTTGCAGTGGATCTTAGTTCGTAAACAGCTCGAGGGATCCCATCTTTGAGGGTTATTAATCTCAGAAGTAAAATACATACATATGGCTCGTGTTAAATGGGCCTGATAAAACACCCGCTTAACATGTCCTGCTATCTGGAAATTAAATTTACGAAAGACTAAAGTGATAAGATGAGAAAAGTCCTAATGGACCTGTGATCCAAGTTCCAAGCGCCTCTGCATATCTACGGCGAGCTCAAACTATGAAAACTACATTGAAACCCACTACTAAGAAAAATATTAATATCTCTATATAAAGCATGGTCGTAGTATTTGTTCACATTATCAATACGTCATAATAAAGAAACTATGATAAAGAAACCTACAACTAAACATTCAATACACAAATTAGAACATAATAAAAAAATGACTAATAAAAAATAATAAATAAATAAATAACTAAACTCATAGACAAACAAATAAATAATAAATATATGAAAATTAATAATACTTTAATCATAAAATAATAATATAATTATACTGTATAAATACAAAGCTAAACACGAGTAAATATCACATATACTCATGTTAATAAATATATATATAATTAAATAAATAAATAAATAATTCAAAAAATAGATAAATAAACAAATAGTCAATATTATTAAATCATGAATAATAGTAATAGTATAGTTATCTAATACGGGAATATATAATTAATGTAAATAAATAATAACATACATGCAACGAATAAATAGATAAATAATTAAATAATTAAATAAAATTTTCCTGTTATATATATTTTTTGAAATTATTTTTTTATTACATTTTTTTCTTTTTTATGGTTTAATTATCACCTTTAATAGCAGCCAACACGTATTTTTATGCGGGTCGTTGCATTGGCAGCAGTTTATTTCCAATTATTTTGCGCAAATTTGAGGAGAAAATTCGACATAAACATTGTGTGCAAGTCCGCTAGGATTTTTATACTAATTCATTGCATGATTTGTCTCGTATTGTTGTTGACAGTGTCATGTAGCCGTGCATCAGCGCAAGTAGTACTAACTGTGCATTTTCACATGGCTTACTAGTCTCTAGAGAATGACAAATGTATTGGATGATGCTTGCTTTGAATTACCTGTAAATTGATTAAAAATAACAGATAAATGTTGCGAGGGCTTCCAATAAATTCCTAATTCTGGAGCATTTAAAGAAGCTCTGTTAAATTGAAGGAATAATTATACTGTTTCTTATGTTTGTCACTGGTTTTATCTATCTTGTATAGTTCATGGGTTCCTCTTGACTTACCCACTGCTGGAAATTACATTTCCTTATTGAACGTATATGGATCCCTGCTTTGTAGGTCTGGACTAGGGATGGTGGTCTTTTCACTTTTTTATGAAGCCTTGCTCTTTATTTTTTCTAAGTTTGTAGCTCTATATCAATTCTTAAGAATGATTGGAAACTGGTGTGTTTATCGTGGTTTCTCAGGCCAGTTACATATTTTCATATTGTGGAGACACATTGCTAATTCCCTGTTCTGGGGATTTTCTTGGATAATTTAAACCAGAATCAAGGTATTTCTGTTTTGAATAGAGCAATCGAAGCATGCAAAGAAGAAATTTCGCAGCACAACGGCAAGGTGATTGTGAAAGAAGCTCCTGGAACGGTGAGTTTGTGATATGTCGGCAGTGTGTTTATTACATCTGAATCATTATTTCCTTATTCTCGTTGTGTATGCGTTTCGTTTAATTGTGATTTATTAACTGGGACAGGTGAGCGAATACGAAGATCAAAAGTTACTTGCTGATCATATGGCTAAAAGCGGTTCTAATAATGTGGAGGTTGGAGATGATAATTTGATACTGGGATGGGTGATGGAGAGTTGGATGGCACGAATACTTCAATAACAGCACGGGGATAGCAGGAATTTTTTGTATAATATAGTTCTTAGTATGCGATGTAGAGATGTTTGACGAGTTTTAGCTTTAATCTGTGGTTTCTCAATTGGGTAGTTACAGATTTATTGTTACTTTGGCCGGGCTAATTCTTTACAAATTCTACTAACCATCGCTCTGTCCTTCCTATCATTGAGTAGAAGCAATTACCAATTCTTTCAAGTAGAGTTTATTGTGATTAAAATATATTGTCCTCGTCAAAAAAATTTCTTCTAATGAATTAAGGACCTATATTGAGATTTAATCTTCTTGAAACTCTGTTTATTTGTTATGAAAAGAATAAAATCCTCTTCTCCTCTATCTGAGATATATAAGAGAAGATGCAGGGTCCCAAAATACATGTTACTTTGTAAACCATTTACGAACATTTCCTTGTGCTTGCATGACTTACTACTTAACTTCTTTCCACAATGAACTTGACACGCATACGAAAAATAAAAAAGAAAAAAATATAAAATGAGAGAAAAAAAATCAACTGCCACACTGTTCGTTGGCAGTATTTACTGCTAGGTTTAATGAAAGTTGCTGTCGGAGAAAAGATGTCTGTCAACCTTGAGGATGAGTCTGCTACACCAGATACCAATACAAGAAGAATAGACCAAGTAATTAGATAGAAGCATTTCGTGCGTCTCTTGTTCATTTCTAAGGAGAATCCACAACAGCGAGGGACCCAACAGCAATTCGACGCACAGAAAGAAACAAAGACAGTATGACTAATATGATTAATATCCTCCCAGCAGGTTTGTGCCCAATGCGCATTGGATTCTTCACCACTCTATCATGAACTAAAGTTTAAACCACTTTCATGGGCTCTTATGAAACTTCTTCAGCTAAGTTTTGTTAGGATTGTGGATCTCGTTTTGCCCGAGTTGGTGTGAACAACCACCGAGGAAGAAGGAAGACGACGTGATGTGAAGAGGTGTAAGCACAAGGAACTGTTCGTAGTTTGATTATGAAGGGCGGCGTAAAGGAATCTAACTTGTTATTCACCGCAGTCACCAAATGAATTGAATTTCTCTTGTTTCGATTTGACAGGCTAAAAAGCGTAGCTCATCTTATGTAAAAACTATGAACTGATTGAGATCATGCCTTTGTACATGAGAATTTCCTTGTCTCATTTTGTTCTTGGATTTAATGTATCAACACCCCTGGTCGCAAGTATCATCTTTCATTGTTCTCGAAAGGAATGATACTATACATCAGATTGTCTCTCTTATTGCATTGGAAACTGTTTGTCTGTTTGAGTCGATCGAGTTGGATCCTGTTTTTGTCTGATGCCACTACAACAAGCATACACCAATTAGCAAATGACAAATATATATGTTATTTGCTCGGTGTGTATTTATGAATGAAAGAATCCTTTTCTCATTTGAACTTCTCTTCACAAACGTCGATAAACATGTTCTTAAGCTATTTTTTAATTTTAGCTTCAACCCATAATTAATAATGAACAATAACTTAGCTCCTCATGTTTTGTAGATGTTGGACCACACAAAGTTTTTAATACATAGGTCGACCACAAATTATTACATAAATCCAAACAAAAAACTTTGATTCAACATCTTCAATTTAAATCCATTCTTTATATTTTTAAAATTCTTAGAATTTTTAAAATTTAATGACAACAATGAAAGTATCTCAATTATTTACCTTGATTAATGCAGCGATTATATATAAAAAATAGAACCTTTCTTTTCTGGCTTAAGTATGTTACAAGTTTAAAGCATAGTTTGAAAACTCGAAATTCAAATTCAATAGAGCATGCATCATAGAATGACGTAGATTTGGAGTCGACTCTAAGCAGATTCAAAAGTATTTATATTAAATTATTATTTACGTAAATAAATAGTTACATAAAATTAGTATATATTATTTTTTGACACTTGAAATTGATGAACATATGATTTATATTACTTAAATATATTAATTAATTTAATTAAAAAAAGATAATATGTTTCGATAATTTTTATAACTTAATACTTGGGGAGTCAATTTTAAAATTAGCAGTTTGGAATTATTTATAAAATCTGACTTAACAAACTACAAGGTGGAGTTAACTGGTGGAGTTTTTAAAATTAAAAATGAGTTCTAAAACTATAGTCTCGATTTCATTGGATAGAACATATCAGAATAACGGTTTATTTAACCGGTGAGGTCTCGATGACGTTTGTACAAGAAGAAATAAGCGTTGACAAGCCGTTCGCAGACAAAGATATTTTATACGGAGACTGTTTAGACTTGATAATAACAACATTAATTTGTAGTGGTTGGTGCAACAGCTTGATCACATTATAGAACTCTATAAGCAATAAACAACGCAGAGTTGCACTTATGATGATATAGTATAAACAGATATATAACTACAATAATGCAAAGAAGATTGTAGAATGCAATTATGCAAGCATGCATCATTAGCAACGTCTTCACACCAGTGAGTTCAGATAAGGTTCAAACGCGATTAGTTCATTGAAGAAGAATGTAGTAAAAATACAAGAAGCTTGTGATACACATTTGACATGGGTTGGTGAAGGGCGCCATGGCGCGCGTGGTGACACACAAATGACATGGATGTGATGTGAAAAAAAGGGTAGAAGAAAAAGAGAAATGAAAAGGTTTGGGGCGGTGTCAATGGCAATGGGTAGGGATTTGAGTGAAAGTCCACAAGCAGACGACCCTACGTAGCAGTCAATGAGCTTAAAGAGAAAGTGAGGGCTGCTATAAAAAAATAATGGGTGTTCGAAATGATTAGGGGAGAAAATCTTTTTAGTGTCTAGTGGTGAGAACAACTTTCTTTACAGTGGATACATTAAAAAAAAAAGTTAAGGTGTTTATAAATCATGGATTCTTGGGATTGTAAATTATTATATATATGAGTATGCTTTTAAAAGGAATGATACAGGTTTTGTCCTATTAATAATCAATGATTTCGACAGAAAATGATGGTTGTAGTTCTTCCTGCCACTCAACAGTAAACTCTATTTTAGTTGTTTTTAGGGTTTTCCTAGCTGCTTTGGATTATCTTAATATTGATATTGCCTTCTTGTAAATTCTATAGATACTTTAATATTTAGAAAAATAGTCTATATAAGACCAATTGGTTATAAATTTTTTGTGTTGAAGCTAAACATTCAGCAAAAATATATTAATTCATTCAAGCATGCAAAAGCAGCCATATTTCAAAAGTTCAAACATTTTCTTAGCAAGTTGAATGTGGCTATCAAATTTTTACCTTCCTTTGGTTTTATAGTACATCATCATAATTAAAACTTCATACATATCTCTTCAATGTCCTTATAAGTACCATGGAATCATCAATATGATTTCGTATTTATTCGTTATAATGGCCAAAGTCAATGATGTGAATGATTTACAAATGCCGGTGCTATTCGTTATGATTGAAAGGGCCAAATACGGCATTAAGCTATAGACGATGCTTATCCTGGAATCCTTAAATATATAAGAGCCAAGCCAACAACAGGAATAAATAAATAAAAATAAAGCTTGCAGAGAATATATTGGGAAGGATAAACAAAAGAAGAATGCTTTCATAAAAAGGCACGGTGCTAGTCAAGATTATAATAATATTTAAAACTTCGACTATGTAAGTTAGAACACCATTAATCATTGTAGTGCATATGGATATCGCATATCACAAAAGAATTATGTTATACCGACGTTCATTACCCATGTTATTCACCCACGTTATGAAATATAAGTAAGTATTAGTTATAATCATGAAAATTTGACTTAAATAATTATACAAAGACGTGGGTGAAGAACGTAGGTGGAGAATGTCAATATAAAACTTTTCTTCACAAAATTCAGGCAATTTCTTTACAATATGAATTAGAAATTAACAAAAAACTTAGACGTAAATGCAAAACATATTATATAGTTAATTAACAATTTTTTATTAATTGCCTACTTTTGAAGCTATATTAGTCATAATAAGTGTTGTGCCCTTAGGTAGATTGGATACTCAACTCCACCAAAAAATACCGGATTCAGGTCCAGCTAATGTATGGGGTTTGGGCTTTATGAGTACTTTTTTCATATTAAGGACTTAAAGCATGAAAATATTTAATTTTTATTTTATTTTATTTTTTATAATTTGGTATATATTTAAAATACATTTTCTATTATAAATAAGAATAATTTTCATAAAATACTTTAATTTTTGTATTGTATTCTTATATATGTAATATAATTATTATTGGTTTGGGTTTGGTTTAGGTCTAAGTTTGATAAACTGGTTTTGGGTCAAGTTCAGGATAAATTAAAACAAAAACTTATTATTATTATTATTATTCATATATATATATATATATATATATATATATATATATATATATGCACACACATATTTAGGTTTGGGTTTAAATTTGAATCTTTATTATCAGGTTATGGGTACGGTTCAGGTCTGAAAAATCTGAACCGAACCACATCCGTTGGCCGCCTATAATCACGATTTCTCTCAAGGCAAACATAATTTGTAATGGGTTATAATCAAGTTCATATATATCCTTACAATAATTATGTTTGCATTAATTCATCCCATGAATTGGTTTTTCGCCATATATATCTATATAGTTCATTATACATACCGCATTAAGATTAATCCTAATTATCTATCAAATTACGGCCTAACTACCCGGATTTTTTTTTTAAACCAATCTGATATTGTGTTGACCACCTACAAATCTTGTTAAATATTCATGTAATGCAATCTAGTCGTGATGGTGACGACATGTTGAGAGCTGGAAGCTCTTTTGGTGCTTCTCACAGTTGAAGGGAGATGTGTCTTTCATATAACTGGGACGAAAAGAAATAGAGGTAAAAGGGTAGCGAATGATTCCATGGAGGAGAAAAATAATGGTAGGGAAGGAAGACAACAGAGAAGGTATAGACGAAATGAAAAGATAAAGGAGGGGTCCCTAGGA
Organism: Piper betle; assembly: GCA_033002965.1. Classification (NCBI taxonomy): domain Eukaryota; kingdom Viridiplantae; phylum Streptophyta; class Magnoliopsida; order Piperales; family Piperaceae; genus Piper; species Piper betle. Next base: position 6,959 of record JAURVB010013619.1, on the reverse strand, counting down.
AAAGACATGGCGCCTCCGACAGAGATTTAGCAGAGCATGGATCTACAAGATTATATGGTTTGTTTATGCCCCCCAAGGAATGTTAGAAATCATAAACAAATCAAAGTAGAAATATTTATTGTATATGTGCCAGTACTACTATGACATGGGAATGTATCGATATCTATTCCAAATCTTACTGATTAAGATAGAATTAATCGACGCAGTATTCAACATTTGGCGATGAAAAGTATTGTCTAAGAATATTCGCAATGTATTCGATTGAGTTCAGAAAGTAATTTTAATTGTCATGCAACAATCAATCGTTTTACTCAATAGCCTAATTAATTGATCGACTAATTAAAGTTATGCTGAAGAGACAAATTAGTAGATAAATGCACTTATTGAAATGGATGTATAAGTGAAGACAAAATCTGTCACCTGCCACTGAGGTGAAGGAATTTTGATTAAACTTTTGTGAAGATGTTTTATTGATAAACTTAAAATTTTAATGACAAACATGTCATCACTAATTAATGCTTTGTTTTAGTGTCAATAAACTATTGTTGTATTGATTTTTATAAAAAAATCAAACCATAATGATGATTATATAATTTTCTCTTCTATTTGTTAGGATAAAATTTACATGGAGCATTATAATTAAGAATTTTGCATATTTTTCATTTTTTCACACTAGTCTAGGAGGCCTTGATAAAAAAAATTTTCGTACATACATTAGTAGCATTAAGCACGCATACTTATCTCTTACCCTTTTTTCATTACTAAGTATGTTAATTATCTTCATTAATCAAAGGTAGTAAGAATTAGACCAGGCATGACAAATTAAAGCTAACACACATTACAACATTCAAAAGTCAATATAACCATTAAACTCTGAATGTTAAAGAAGGCATGATGAAATCAAATTAGGTTTAGAGCTATAAACAGTACCTCTGGACATTTAGCTTCTTGGGAAAGCGGGTCATGCGCGTCATCTTCTATATTCTCTCACGCGTCATGACTCCATGGGAATGGACCGAACGGGCCTTGTTTTCGTATAATTGTATGGATGTTAGTATGCAAATATCCTTCCTATGATGCTTTCACATATTGAAGCCCCTCTCCTATTGCGAAGACCAGATCAGATTAATTAATCTCTTCTTTTTGACATCATTATTTTGGATTATAGCTTCTTCATGTGATTAATGCATGTATATGAAGTCATTAATGCAGACTATAATAATAATTATATTTGGATTATAGCTTCTTCATGTGATTAATGCATGTATATGAAGTGATTCATGCAGTTCTTGATTATATGTTGAAGATGACATGATTAAAACAAAAATGTATGCTACTGAAATAATACTGCCTGGCTAGCTCTAAGGGATTGGCATGGATGAAGGTGTAAGATCTAAGGCCACTCCTTTTGTTTTCTGCCACCTCCTTTTCTGTCCCCACTTTTGTGAGTTAAAGTAAAAGCAGAATGAAGAGGAAAGGAGAAAGAAACAATGAAAGTAGTAGGGGAAAGACAGAAAGAAAGAGCATAAAACAAGGCTTCCATGTCTTGATGTATCAAATTGCTCAATCTAGAGCCGACTTCTTTACAAACCCATCTGTGAAAAACTACCCAAAACTATCAAGCTGCCAAATCTCATTTGGAGAGTTTGAAGAGTTACTACTAAGGTCTGAGGAATGAGTCGAGGTGATTTGCAGAGCTTGCCGGTGCAACAGATGATGGCCGGAAACCCCAACTGGTTGAACATTTACAGCACTCGCCCGCCTTCTCATCAAACCAACCCTCTCCTTCCTTACATCCCTTCCTCTTCCTCATCTTCAACATCACCTAATTCACCTTTTTCTGTCGTTCCTCCTTTCCTCCCTCCAAACTCTCTTCCCGTGTACAGCTCCTTACATGAAACCCAAGATCAGATGCCCGAGTCTTGGAGCCAGCTCCTCATGTAAGTTGGTTTTTCGTCCTTCACACCTGCTTGATTTGATGTTTCGTGACTGATCTGAGAAGTTACATGTAATTTATGAATTTCACGGTGTCTTCATATCAGATGAACAAGAGCGTGGTCTGATCTTTACATTATAAGTTCTTATATGATAGATCTACAAATATACACATGACTTTGCAGGGACGGGTTGGTGAGCGAGGATGATAGATGCAGTTTGAACTTCTTCCAACCCAAGAAAGTGGAGAACTGGCCAGATCAAACGCTATATCCTTCGGGTGGTAATATGCTAGTCGTCAAGGAAGAGTGCTCCGAAGGTGGGCATATAGGGAGGAGGCATGAGAGTGCGGAAATCCAAGCAGTCAAATCTCACTTGGGTCATGTTCTACCAGCTTGTTCACCTGGATCTTGTGTGAGTACTAGCCTTAGTACCAACATGCTGGACTTCTCTAGCAGCTGTAGGATAGAAAGGAATCATATTCAACAATCTGATTATTCCTTAGAGGTAAAATTATCTTCAAATACTATGTATTTGATCTTTAACGTATTATCCCCTTAATTTACTGCATGCTGCCATAGCTTCTCTTAGGAATTTGATTCCATTTCACATGATTTTTTTTTAGAACTTATTAATGATTTCTTGCATATGTTTCCATTTTCGACTTCTATTTGTCAATAAAGGGTGAAAGCAACCTACTAAATGGTACAACATTCAAGAAGGCCCGGATTCAGTCCTCATCTCAGTCTACTTTTAAGGTTTTAATATGATCTCTTACTTTTTTCTTACCTGTTGAGTGATGAGTTGTTATCATTTCCAACATAATTATTCTTCAGATATCTAACCTTCAACTACATACCTAATAAAGCTAGTGCCAATTGGACCACAAAGAGTGATGAAGATTTGATTTCTTGGGCGTGTGTGTGTATATATATATATATGTGTGTGTGTGTTTGTGTATTCATGATGATAATTTTATACAGGTGAGGAAGGAAAAGCTAGGTGACAGAATAACAGCTCTCCACCAGCTTGTATCTCCATTCGGAAAGGTAAGAAAACACGCACACAATTGTGAAAATCTTGGTTTCTAATTTCCTTTTCGAAGCGACCCATTAATAATTTTCATGATACAAGTACAGTGCTTAATTTTACTGAGGTGGTAGAATACTGAGCGACATGAAAAAGGTTTTGAACGTGAGGTTTGCTCACTTTTGCAGACTGACACGGCCTCTGTCTTGTTAGAAGCTTTTGGATATATTAGATTCCTTCAGAGCCAAATTGAGGTAATTCTTCTTCTTTCTTCTTTGCTTTACAAACAAACAAAGAATGATAGCAAGAGCACGCAGGAAAAGTAGATGCACTGTTTGTCTGCAACGAGTTCTTTTTCTTCTGTTCTTTTTCACAGCCTTGGTTATTGAAGTTAGCACAGTCAAGGGTTTTAAAAAAAAAAACATTCCCCGCCATTGATGCAGGCTCTTAGCTCACCGTACATGGGCAACGCATCAACTTCTGGGACCATGCGGCAGCCCGTAAGTATCTCTCTTTTAACAGCCCTCGGCCCCAACAAACACTATTTCCACTTCCCTATGTTTTGTTCCTCCTACGGTGCATATACAAATATATATATATATATATATATATATATATATATATATATATATTATATATATATGTCTTTCCTTCTCAGCTCCGAGAGGAGAGGACAAGGATTACTACTTTAACCTTGGATTTCTTTATGTATACCCTTTTGTACTATCTGTAGGCATTATGTGCATGGTTTGTCTTGTATGATATGATGTATTTAATTAGCTAGCTACTAGGAGTCGTCAATTGATGGGTTCTAGTAGTAATGTTGTGTGGATTGTTAGAGTTGGTCATTTGTCAACTGAAGAAGTTGATTTGATAACAGGCTCAAGGTGAAAGAACTAATTGTGTGTTCCCAGAAGACCCAGGCCAGGTATGCTTCATTGGATTCGATTCCTCCTTCAAAGCAATACATTAGTACACTAGCATCAAGTAGCTTAATAATTTGACGAAGCTTATATTATTGTGTTCCCTTTCCAGTGCAACATGTTTCAAGAGAGCAATAGATCAGCTTTACCACAATTATTAATGGCTTAAGTATAAGCCCACAGTCCATTCACATGAAGGATACTGATTCTTTTTTTTTTTTTTGGTCTCTGATTTAGTTGCTCGACGATGCTTCCATCAAAGGGAGAGGAGGTAGCTCTGAGAAGGTAATAATATATTAGCATTCCAACGAACAGCCAAGATAGTATTTCTCCAACTCTGATTTTGTTATGGTCACTGAAATTACTACAGGGAGGTGGCCAAGAGCCAAGAGAGACTTGAGGAGTAGAGGGCTGTGCCTAGTACCTTTGGCTTGCACTTCGCAGGTTGGAAGTGACAATGGAGCTGATTACTGGGCACCGGCTCTTGGACGAGGTTTCTGATCTCCATATTATTAATTCACATCGTCTTACGGCAATCTTGGACTTCCATGGGGAGAAATAACATCATGAGCAGTCATTCTGCTAAAGATAACTCATGAAGGCTGATTGCTCATGATGGTATTGCACTGTGGCTAGAAAAGAGATTGTGCTCAGATGTAAAGGGATTAATACGTGCGTCTTGATTGACTTTTACTTTAATATTTCGATCATGAGTATGGTCTTATCCTGGCTGGGAAGAGATCATCATGCTCAAATCTGTGTACTAATTAAGCAGATTGATTGTGACGTCTCTCTTCCTTCCTTACGATGTTGGTAAGCTGGCAAAGTAGGAATGCATGCGAGTATTCATTGTTATATATGATCTGGTTGACATTGAGAGAAAGATCAATTTATAATGATCGATTAATTAGCTTTACAAGGCGGCATTATAATGATTCAAAAGTAACGAGCAACAACAATTTCCTCGACTGAATTTATTCGTATATGTCAATTGCGATATCCGCCCGATATTGATGAAGATATCAACGCAAGAAAGACTACTCAGCCAGTGGCCAAAGCCGTTTTTCCCCCTTCTTCCTTCGCTCTTTAGAGACTCAAACTTTCATCAAGCTGGTCCATTTTTTTATGTTTAGTTGTATTAGGGTTTGTTGCTCTATCTTCCTTGAAGTGTTGTAAGTCGGGGCCTCCCGGAGCTCGAATTAGAAGAGTATTATAATATGTACATTATATTAGTGTTCCGCACTTTTTATCACATAAGATATTGACTGGTTTATTAAATTAGCTACTTAATATTTTCATATACGACACCTCTTTTTTTCTTTCTTTTATTTTAAAAAAAAGTTTAATGTTTGAAGTGAGGAAAAAAAATGTTATAATTTAAAAGTTTTAGTGATAAATGAAAGATTTTCCGGGTGACAAATTTGTTGTGACGCTTTATTACATAAGTAAGATAAGATATTAAGCGCCAAACTCTAAACACAACCAGCTGATCATAATGACAAGAGTCATGCCCAGAAAGCCTCAATTCACAAGTCACGAGAATTAACCATACGCTAGAAAAATTAAGAATGAATAAAAGCAAGAAAAATTAAGAACGAATAAAAGCAAAAAAAATTTAGTTGTGACTCTTTATTTAAAGGGTGTAAGGGTAAGTTCAGGTTGGATATGGATCAAACATGGTTATATTGTATCCTATTTGAATTTGAGAATCCAAATCCAAAAATTTGAACTTAAATTTAAAAATCACATCCATGTTATTTACTATATCTGTATTTGATCTCAATTCGTAAAATCTCTATCTGATCCAAATCCAACCTAATTGACAAAATAATATAAATAATATAAATTTTAATATACAAGTAGATAAAAAAATTATTATTTTAAATATTTAAAAATATAATTTTTAAAAAATATCATCTATTCAAATTTGATACGGATTAGGTCACCCCAAATCCAAATGTAATCTAAATATTTTTGGATATATTATATATTTTAAAAGTTTGAACCCAAACCTAAAAATTATTTCAAATTGGATATAAATAAATCGGATTTTGAGCCCGGCAAAATATCCGTGGGCCTGACCCTTTCATACAAAAGGCCCATGTATTCTACTGCAATAGCCCATTAAATAGGCCCAAAACCCCCAACTGTCGTTTCCCGCCAAAAGCTCCCAAGCTAGCTAGCATTCAATCAAGGTCGATTTCCAGTACGATTCTAGCATTTAATCCGATTTCGTGCATTTCGATTCTGATTTCGGCCAACCGGAGCTGTTGGCGCTGATTTGATGATCAAAGATTCAATCTTTGCTTGTTTTTTAGCCAGATTTGGGGCAGGAAGGATGGTTCTCGACACCTCGGGGCTGGAGTCGTTTGCGCCGTTTCAGACGGCCGCCGGCGATGGCGTCACGTCCGATGGGCCGTTCTCTGCCCTGTTGTTCCACCTGCCGGTCACCGACAATGTTGGTTTTTGTTTTGGTTGATTTGGGTTTGGTGGGATTGAGGTTCGATTGTTGTTGTTGTTGCAGTTTGATGGTTTTCAGAAGAAGGCTATGCAGATGGTGAAGCCGGCGAAGGGCACGACGACGCTGGCTTTTATATTCATGGAAGGGGTCATAGTGGCCGTGGATTCTAGGGCTCGCATGGGCGGGTATATTGTGAGTGCTGGACTTGGATACTTGTTGGATGTTTTGACTGATTTTTTTTTGGTTTAATTTGATTTTAGTTATTGATTTGATGCTATTCTAAGGGGCTAATCCTGTGAAAATTAAACATTGGCTTAGTAGATTGGAGTTTGATAATATGGAAATATGAGACTAACTGAACTATATCCCTTATCATTGCTTAATTTTTTTTACGTTGTCTTTATGATTCATTTTCTGACATGGTCATAAAAGGTTATAGGTTTGAAACTTATCCCGATAAACAATAGAGTTATGATTTTCAATGCTCAGTTAACTTGTAATGGTGAAGTTTACAGTCCCTTATCTCAAATTCGAAGTGCTAGTGCATCTTATTTGTTGCCAAACCAACATATATCGCAGTCCTTTTGTCCAATATATGCATTTGTTTGATG
>JAURVB010013618.1:0-61373 GCA_033002965.1 Piper betle | reverse complement strand
ATTTGGACTGATTCAGGCCGATTCAACTAAACCAATTCCTGTCCGATTTAAACCGATTCCGATTCTGATTTATGCAACCATGATATATATATATATATATATATATATATATATATATATATATATATATATATATTTACTGTAAAACCCACGATTCGAGTTAGGGTTTTATATTCAGAACCGGTCGGGTCGACCGTTATTTTTTCGAGTTGAGTCAGTTTCAGGACACGTGTACCGAGCCGACGTCGGTCGCGTGTATGAGCTATGAGGGTCATGCGTACCCAAGTATATGATGATAATGTCAGGAACACAGCAGAACAGAATGAGTTATCAGAATATATGAGAGTATGCCAGTGATTTTTTTATTTTTTAATTTTTTATATATAGTAGATCGTAGAATTAGTTTTAGGACGTTTACCGCGTTAGGACGCGTTACGGGCATTTTGGGGGGGTTGATAGTTCTAGAGCATATCATTATGATTTTTTTGGTGTTGTTTGATTTTATGGGATTTTTCCCAAATTTTTTTGGAATTTTTCTTACGACTTAAATATTATTTTGACTCGAGTCGGAGACGAGTCAAGTAATATTTACGACTTTGCCACCGCACACCCCCGACATCTTCTTCCCAAACCCCGACGCCGCCCCTTTGCAGCGTCGCCGCCGCCGCTGTCGTCGCCGCCCAGCTCCGCCACGGCGTTGCCGTGCTGCCCCGACCAGCCCCGGCCGCTGCCAGGCCGCCGTGACGCCGAAATCGCCGCCTAGCGCCGCGGCTACATTTCAGCCGCGTCGTCGATTCTGCCACCGGCGACCGTCGCCGCCACGATCAGGAGGTCGCCTCAACACCCTCAGCCCTCCAGCGACCTTCCCCGACCGGCACAGAGGCCATCACCGCCCAGGGCGGCCGGATCGAGCCACCCATCACCGCCGGCTCTGGGTGTGTCGGACCGACACGTCGTGGATGTGTCGGGCTCGCCGAGCCGGTTCCAATGGTACCCTATATGACCCCTATCCAGCTAGTAGACGCCGCCGGCGATTGTCGCCGGAAAACCACCGGAAGTCGCCGGAAAACCGCCGGAAAATCGAAATTTCTGGAATTTGCCGGAATTCACCGGATCTTCCGCGGGGCTCACCCAGTGGAGCCCGATCGAGCTTCGGACGCCGATGAGCGCCGAATTTGAGCTCCGAGACGCGCGACGGAACCCTAGCCGTCGCCGATTGCCGACGACGTGAGGTATAATTACCTCCGATTGATTTATTTAAAATTGATGATAATTGTTAGCATAGCATGCTAGGGTTAATTAATTATCATGATTAATGTCTTGACCATGAATAAAGTAAAGATGTGCATGATGAGATTATTAGTGAATGAAGTGATCTAATGAGATGAATTGTGTATGAACATGTTAATCTAGTACGATGCAACTTAGAAGAACAGAATAAGATATGGTATGAGTAGTTGAGTTTAGATTATTTATTCTTATAATTATTTGATGGTTATTTTGATGATGATTCTGTGTTTAATTGTGTTGAGTTTGATGCATCATTTAGTTAGCGGGCGTTAGTATTTAGTTTTGATGTGTAGGTACGGAATAGGAGCTCGCCGCCTAGGCGCGATGACACGCTTGGAGCTTCTACCAGGTCCGTTTAGGACTCGTCTTGTTTTACGCTTTTCTATTGTATATTTATGTTATTATTTGCAGGACGGGTTAAGTGGTGTTTTATTGAATCCCACTTAACTCGGGTCATTTAACCGAATATTTTCTGGATTAATAAACCCTCGAGGATGAGATCCCTCGAGGATGATTTCGAAAACAAGATCCACCACAAGTTGCCTTCGGGCCTATTATATGAATCCCTTCCCAGGCCTATATATATAGTTTTATCGAGTTTTCAGTGAGACGAGAGATGGAGAAACCGACTGCACGTACCATGCAGAGGATGCCGTGACAGTCAAAGCGGGCTCTGGATTAGTGCCAGCGGACTGTTCCATTCCCGAGGGATCCTGACAACTCCGCGTTTGAGTTCCTCACACCCGGAGAACGTGGAGGTTTACGGGTACTGTTTAGTACAGCGCATGTCCGGACTTGTGGTTCAAAGGGTACTAAAGGCGACTGCCTGAGAGTACTCGGCCTTCGTGCTCAAGGCCAGGAGAAATATGGAGGTAAGGAGAGGGCTTAGGATAAAGTTTCACGAGAAGTACTGAAAAAGAAGTGCTGAGAGTAGCACAGTACCAGCAGCAGTAAGTTCGGGATGCTACCGGGTCTGCAGCCCAGTGGCTCCTCAGTAGTGCCCTTCAGAGTGTTCTTGAGGAAGTATATGGTTTTCGTTCATATGAGAGTTTGCTCTCATAGCCAGTTTGTTATAGTTATTTTCTTTTCGGACCAGTAACGCTTGTTACTGACGTTTTTCCTATATATTGGGTGCAGCGGGTGGTGGCGGCAGGACGGGGGCATAGGTCTTCTGCACACTGGGTGTTGTTTATGTATGATATTATTTTATGAGCATGCTATGAGTAAATGGTTGAGGCATGACAATGAGATGAAATGAAATGATCAGAGTAGCGCAGCAAAAGTATGATGGGTTGAAACCCAAGCTGCAGAATGAGTGTATAGTAGATTAGATTCTGTGTGAATGAAATTGTTTGATAGTTGGTTACATATATTTTTATATGTATATTTGACAGGGTGGCCCCTAATTATATTTTTAGGGGAAATTCTGTCCCTTTTATTTTATAATTTTTACTAATTTTGATTGTAATTGTGTTGGTGTGAAGTTTAGGTTGCATGTCATCCATGTAGTATCATGTTAGGGTTTTATGAAATTATCCATGCATGACAAGTCGTATCTACATCTTAAGACGCCGAGATTGGATCCGTATGAGTTAGGTTCGGGTTAGCCAACCTAACCGGGGCCCCGTAACATGCCGGTTCGGTTCACGAGCGTGAACCGGATTTGGGGTGTTACATTTACTATGTACGAATCCCTCTTCTCTCTATTATTTATTTATTACCTTTTCTTCACGCCATCCAAACCAACGAGCAAGTAAAATAGAACCCAAATTTGGTTTTGTTTTCAACTTTGTTAGGTTAGGCTTTTTGTCTTTTAAAGAGGAGTCTTTTAAAGTAGGCATGCTATTTAAACTTCTCCATGCTATTTGAACATCTTAAAAAATATGTGTAGAATTAAAAAGTTATTACATTAAATTTTATTAATATGTGTGGAATTCAAGAAGGTCCTATATTAAATTTTATAGAACAGAACGTAATCACAAATAATTATATTAAATACTAATAATTAGTTTGATAATGAAAGTAAAAACTCATTATTGAGTTAATGTGAATGAATGTTAAATCGCACTCACAACTCTTAATCGTAAAAATTCAATAAACAAAATTTATTTAAAATCATTTGTAAATATCATTATACCGATATGATAAAGGTCAATATTGATTCTTAAGAATTAATTTAGTTAAATATTATTTATGGTTCATTCTTAAGATTTACAAAATCCTAAATAAAATAATTTTATTATTATTATTATTATTATTTTGGGGTTTTACAATTAGTAAAAAAATGTTCATCAATGACCGCAAATACAGTAGGTAAAGATCTAATTTCAGTGGCTAACATTTTTTTCGAGTGGATTTTTGACCGAAAACTCTGACCGTATAAGGTGGGTCACTAATGTTACTCACATACGGAGGGTTGCAAAATTTAAAACCAAAATGACCAGTCTCATTTTGGTTGCAATTTTGCAACCGCGTTCATGGTTGCAAATACAGTTGTAAAAAAATTGCTACCGCAATGATTTTGGCAAGTAGGGTTGAAAATGAGGTGATCACTTGGTTTTAAGCTGGTCACAAAATGGTCTCAAAGTGAATGCCAAACCGGTGGCAAATTTGTCAGAAATGAAAACAAAAAAACAAAAGTAAATTATTTTAATTTTATTTTGCAATCCCCTCTTAATTATAACAAGTTAACTAATATCATGATAATCATTAACAAAAAATTTTAAAATACCACATAACCATATGAGGCATCATAAATTGTAAGTACATGTAACAAAAATTAATTATCAAATACATTATTATGTCAAATAAAATAAATACATAAGTCAAATACAAGTGATAAGGTCAATAAAGTCGTGATTTAGATGGCATGTCAAGACCATGATAAGCATCTTTAACGATAAGAAACATATTCACGAAGCATGATTTCATCAAAGGTAGCCCGGTCAACGGACGAGATTTGGCGGTCGACTAATGTCGATTATAGGGTAAGAGGTTAATATTTTTATAAAAAAGTACAATCTTAGATATTTGTAATCAAACATCTAAATTAGGGGCAAGGGCAGCTACGTATCCCGTGACTGAAAAGCTAACAGCCCCAGTCAACCATGTAAGTAAACCATTTTACAAAAAATGGTTTCTGTTTCAATATTGATTTTCTATTTATGCGAGGCACCCATTTTATTCTCTTTTCCTCCTCCAAATAACCGAAGTGGGCGGAACGGTTGCACTTTAATGCCCAAATGACACCTTTTGCCCAATGTTCTTCTTCCTATCCCTTATCTGCAAGGGAGATGACAGTCATTGATCGTGTGCAAGAACGGGCGATGGGTGGTAGACAAGAGGGATGAGGAGTGAGGGGCTGCGGTCGGGCAATGGGCAGTCAAGGGGTAGACGTGGGCGGCGGCTGGAAGTGTGACAGACCGGCGTGGCTCTGGAGATGGTATGGGGAGGAGATAGTAATGTGTTTTGTTGAAAATAATAATAACTAGAAAATATAATTAGTATATGGGAAACGCCCAATGACCAATTAGTATGAGCCACTGTATCTGATTACCGGGTAGTAGTGTGAGTTCATATTTAGTATACACTAATAGATAATAGACTAGTCAAAATAGTCGTGTAATGACTAATGAGCAGGTTATAATAATCAATAGAAATACAAAAAAAAAAATTAGACAGCCATCCTCGTAAAAAATATTTTTAATGGATAGTTATTACGTTTTTAAAATAATATAAAAATGATAAAAATAAAATAAAAATATTATCACATGATTAAATAAAAATAAGTTAATAACAAAAATAAACAAAAAATAAAAGATCAAAGTTTTTTTAAAAACTTCAGTAAGAACAAATACTAATAAAATATCAATATTTATAGGAAATTTTTTAATAAAAAAATCAAAATTTATACAGAAAATTTTAGATGAAAATAAATTCAACCATCTTGGTATCAGTGTTGCAGAAATCGGCCGATTCCGTGCGGAATCGGCTGATTTAAATCGGATCGGCGTCGCGCCGATCCGATATCGGGGCCGAATCGGGCGGCCCCGGAATCGGCCGAGTTCGGCCGATTCCGACCGATTTAAATCGGAATCGGAATCGGCCGATTTAAATCGGAATCGGTTTTTTTAGGAAATTACCAAAATACCCTAGGTATGATTTTTATTAAATTATTTAAGCATGGGTAAAATGGTAATTTGGATTTTAAAAACCTAAAATCAAACCCGCTCCCCCGACACCGCCGCCGCTCGTCCGCCCGCATCCGCCCGATTTCCGCCTCCGCCGTGCGGCCCCGACTCCGCGCTCGCCGCCGACCGGGCTGCCGACCTCGCCGCCGACCTCGCAACGTCGCCGCCCACCCGTGGCCGGACCGAATCGGGCACGCACGAATCGCCGCCGACTCCGCCGCCGGCTCCGGGCCGCCGACGGTTCGTCCGGCCGGGCTGCCGACATCGACCGGGCTGCCGACATCCTCCGACATCGCCGCCGCGAGACTCGCCGCCGACCGGGCCGCCGGTGGCGGCGGGAGTAAAAATCGCACGGTGGCATTCTTGTAATTAAAAGTTGACTCGAGTCTAACTCGAGTCAAAAATAATAATTAATTCGAAATAATTTAAAAAAATCTTAAAAAATATTTAAAAATATCAAAAACTATAATACACAGAATAATATCAAAATAACATCAATACTTAATTTTAATATATTTATATTATAAATTATCAAATTATTATATATAACTGATTAAATTAATTTGGACCGATTCAACTGAACCGATTCCTGGCCGATTCAGACCGATTCCGATTCCGATTCCGATTCACTGGAAAACCGATTCCGATTTCGATTTATGCAACCATGCTTGGTATGACTCATAAATTTAAAGAATCATGATCTAAAGAATGAATTTTTTAAAGAGAGGCACATCCTATGAGAAACATTTTTCCCCCTTTTACAAGTAAATGTATCCTTTCGGAATGACTTCTTTAAAAGAGTTATCTTAGAAGCAAACAGAGAAAACAACTCTTTGGAGAAAAAAATTCTTTCTCCTTTTACAATTAGGTATTAGATGGGGATATTAATGTAATTGAAGTTAAGTCATTAAACATACCCCTTACATCTTGACAATGGAATAAAAATAGATGCCCTAGATCCGACTTCCTATAGTTCCCATCTTCATGGCTCTCATCACCCTATCATATATATATATATATATATATATATATATATATAGCCATCTTGGCAGTGCTTCAGTTTTTTCTGGTTGTTGGATTCTATCTAACAATTGAAAATGAAATCCCTCTATAAGATCCATCGGCTTCAGTGTTTTACCTCAATCAGCACAACCATCCTGGCTATGGACATCCTTGACGACGACGGAGGCGCCGCCCCTCTCGATCTCCGATGATTCATCACCGCCACTATCGCCGCTTGCGACGTCGACCACCTCCACTCCCTCTCCCTTGTCATCAACTTTGTGTTGGCATTGCAGGTTTTCCAAAGAATGGTGTTTTCAGGGGCATGGTGCAATTCGACTAAGTTAGTCACAGTTCTGTCGGAGGCGGCATATCTGCAAGAGCTTGATATGGGGCGGTTGGTGCATTGCTTGGGAATGAAGGTGGGGCTATGCAATCATTCATTTGTTGTCACGGGTTTGATGGGGGAAGAAAAATTTTCCAACCCTGGGCAAAGATAAATATAAATATATATATATATATATATATATATATATATATATTTGTGTGTGTATGTATGTATATGGAAACACCCATCTTGTTACATAGGACAAATAAACAAATAATTTCCTATTCCTTATTTTCATCACAGTTGTATATGATTAAATCTACGGTGGGTAGAGATTCTCCTCTAACTTTTCTCTATTCTAATTTATAGTCTTTCCCTCTCACCCACTTTTCTTCTCTCTTATAATTCAGAATCGATGGTGTAAAACCTGTGACTTGAGTCAGGATTTTACGTTACCGAACCAGTCGGTTCAACCGTTGGTTCGAGTCGAGTCAGTTTCATAAACCGCGTGCTGAGTCGAGGCCAGCCGTGAGTTATGAGCGATGAGAGTCAGGTGTACCTGAATATATGATGATAACGTCGAGAAGATAGTGAGATATGAGTTATCAGAATATATGAAAGTATGCAGTATTTTTTTCTTTTTATATGTTTGATCGTAGAAATAATTTTAGGCCGAATAACGCATTAGGACGCGTTGGATTATATTCAGGTGGGTTATTAGTTATAGAGCATGCCATTTAGATGTTATTGTGTTTGTTTTATTTTATGGAATTTTTCCATATTTTTATAGATTTTTTTAGAATTTATGACGAACTAGTTATTATTTTGACTCGAGTAGGAATCGAGTCAACACTTATTTACGAAACTGCCATTGAGGGTAATTTTCTCCCTCCCGACACTTACCCCCTCCCAAACCCTCGTGCTCGTCATTGCCGCCGCCGCCGATAGACGCCGCCCCACCTTGCCGTGCCATCGCCGTGCCGCCACGACCAACCTCGGCCAGTGATCGCCTGCCAGCGCGCCGCCGCGACTCCACGAGGCCGCCTCGGCCGTCACCACTTCGGGCCGGATTCCACCGCTGTCTGGGCCGCTCCACTGCAGCTGTGACCCTGACGACCACCCTCTCGCCATCACCGATGTTTCCCCCATCATCCCGACCGCCGTCAAGGCCGGCCGCAGCCTCGAACAGAGCACACCGCCGCCGCCACCCATTTTCGACGCCGCCGCCGACGGCCATCGCCGCCCCGGCTGCTTTGTTTGACATCGCCATTTGACCAAGCTCGTCGAGCTGGTGCTGATAGACCCCCTAATTGCCCCGTCCCGAATCATTGCCGGAAAACCGCCAGAATCCGCCGGAAAACTGCCGACACTCGCCGAAAAACTGCCGGAACCGCCGGAAAGTTGGATTCGTGAGAAATTCACTGGATCATCCGCCGAAAGCACCTGGTCCAATCTGATCGGACTTCGGACGCCACTAGGTGCCGAATTCGAGTTTCGAGCCACGAAACAGAAACCCTAGCCGTCGCCGATTTTCGACAACGCGAGGTATAATTTATTTTAATTTAATTATTTGAAAGTATTGATTATTAGAATTGCATGCTAGGATTGGTGAATTGTATGTTATAATAATATATATAAATGTAGATTTGATTAAGGATAAACTATGAAATTTATTTGGTTGAGTGGTGTTAAAAATGGAGGCTAAGAAATTAATTAGGGTAACTAGGCGATGATCATGATCTAATACAAACTAGCTTAAGTAGACTTGCTAGAATTGATATAGGTTAATGTGTGTTGATTGATGAGTGATTGTGTTGATTGTGTGTGCATGCTATAGGATGTGTGATTCATCATGCGGGCGTTAGTTTTTAGCTTGATTGTGTAGGTACGGTGTAGGAGCTCGCCGCCTAGGCGCGTGGACCCGTTTGGAGATTCTACCAGGTCCGTTTAGGACTTGTTCTCTGATTTACGCTATTCTATTGTGCATTTGATTTATCATGTGCAGGACGAGTTAAGTGGCGTTTTATCGGATCCCACTTAACTCGGGCCATTTAGCCAACAATTTTTCGGATTAATAACCCTCGAGGATGAGATCCCTCGAGTTTGTTTTCGAACTTCAGACCCAACTCACGTTGCCTTCGGGCCTATTGTATAAATCCCAACCCAGACCTATATATATGTATAGTTTTCCCATTTTCAGTGAGAGATTGAATGGGGAAATCCGACTACCGTGCTACGCGAGCGGGCACGTGTGTGTCGATAGTGTGCTCTGGAATGGTGTGTGGGCCGTTTCATTCCTGAGGGATCCTGACAACTCCACCTTTGAGTTCCTCAAACCCGGAGAAGTGTGGAGGTTCACTGTAACACCCTGTTTCGGCTCACCCGTGAACCGACCCGGAAATGTCACCGGCGAACGAACCGTTCATTAATCTACTAGATTCGGTTAAGCCGACCAGGATCTACTCTCGGCGTCTCAAGATGGAGATGCAAATATGAAATACATGAATGGGAACGATTGGGTTCTAACGGAGTCCTACATGCATGCTATGATGTACAAGCAAAATAAGACAAAACAACAAATGAAAAACCAAAAGAAAATATATACTATTTTATAAAAATACAATAACACATAACAATCTACCATGACATTAAATCATTATCTCATTCGTTTTTACCCGAGCCGAGTCTGAACTACAAGGCTCCCTACTCATTCATATTTATCAGTTTGTTTCATAACAAGTAATTCATTCACGCAAACACATCAAAATTATCATTTACATAACAATAACACACCATCATTATACATACGTTACACGCGACAGATACATGTGTGCGCGGTTCCGTGCTGCTCCTCCACAGTCCCGACAGCTTTCATCGCTCGCATTCCTCACCTACATATATATAGGAAAACCGTCAGTAACGAGTGTTACCAGCCCGAAAAATAACTAATATCAATCTGGTGCAGGAGAGCAAACTCTCCTGTTGAATCAAAACCATATACTTCCTCAAGAACTCTCATCAGGGCACATATGGGAGCCGTCGCCGTCGGGCCATCGCCCTCGGGTCGACAGTGTCCCCCATTCTTTCTCATCCTCATACCTTGGCCATTTCTCTATCGCTTCTCGCATCAAATTTCATTCCTTATCGCCCTCTGCACCTTCCATATTACTCCTAGCCTTGAGCACAAAGGCCGAGCACTCTCAGGCAGTTGCCTTCAGTACCCTTTGAACCACAAGTCTAGACATGCGCTGCATTGCAGTACCCGTAAACCTCCACACTTCTCCGGGTTTGAGGAACTCAAAGGTGGAGTTATCCGGATCCTTCGGGAACGAAGTGGGTTCTCCCTAGCTCCATAGCTCGCTCTTCCGGGCACATGCCCTATCTGAAGACGTGGCCGCAAGTAACCCTCATCCCATCTCTCACCGAAAACGCGAAAACTATACTTATATAGGCCTCGGTTGGAATTTATACAATAGGCCTGAAGGCAACTTGATCTGGATCTAAAGTTCGAAAACAAACTCGAGGGATCTCATCCTCGAGGGTTATTAATCCGAAAAATTGTTGGCTAAATGGCCCGAGTTAAGTGGGATCCGATAAACGCCACTTAACTCGTCCTGCACATGATAAATCAAATACACAATAGAATAACGTAAATCAGAGAACGAGTCCTCAACGGACCTGGTAGAAGCTCCAAACGGGTCCACGCGCCTAGGCGGCGAGCTCCTGCACCGTACCTACACAAGCAAGCTAAAAACTAACGCCCGCATGATAAATCACACATCCTATAGCATGCACACACAATCAACACAATCCCGCATCAATCAACACACATCAACCTATGTCAATTCTAGCAAGCCTACTTAGGCTAATTTGCATTAGATCATGATCATTACCTAGTTACCCTAATTTATTTCTTAGCCTCCATTTTTAACACCACTCAATCAAGCAAATTTCATATTTTATCCTTAATCAAATCTACATTTATATATATTATTATAACATACAATTCACCAATCCTAGCATGCAATTCTAATAATCAATACTTTCAAATAATTAAATTAAAATAAATTATACCTCGTGTCGTCGAAAATCGGCGACGGCTAGGGTTTCCGTTTCGTGGCTCGAAACTCGAATTCTGCACCTAGCGGTGTCCGAAGTCCGATCAGATTGGACCAGGTGCATTCGGCGGATGATCCAGCGAATTTGCCATGAATCCAATTTTTCGGCGGTTCCGGCGAGTGTCAGCTGTTTTCCGGCGAATTCTGGTGGTTTTCCGACGGATTCTGGCAGTTTTCCGGCGACGATTCGGGACGGAGCAATCAGGGGGTCTATCGGCACCAGCTCGACGAGCTTGGTCCGATGGCGGTGTCAAACAAGGTAGCCGAGGCGGCGATGGCCGTCGACGGCGGCGTCGAAAATGGGCGGCGGTGGCGGCGTGCTCCGATCGGGGCTCCGACCGGCCTCGACGGCGGTCGGGATGATGGGGGAAACGTCGGCAACGGCGAGGGGGTGGTCGTCGGGGTCACAGCGGCGGCGACGACGACCGAACGGCGGCGGAATCCAGCTTGGAGTGGCGACGGCCGAGGCGGTTTCGTGGGGTAATTCTGACGTCCTGGCGGCGAGATGGTGGCCGAGGTGGGTCGTGGCGGCACGGCGACTGCACAGCGGGGCAAGGCGGCGTTGATCGGCGGCAGCGGCGGGTAGCAACACCCAATGACGGCGGCTAGGGTTTAGGGTCAGGAAGGTGTCGGGGAAGATGAAGGGGCGTGCGATGGCATTTTTGTAAATTAAACTTGACTCGACTCCAACTCGGGTCAATAATAATAACTATCTCTTAATAAATCCTAAAAAATCCAAAAAAATTGGGAAAAATCCCGTAAAATCAAATGAACACAACAACATCCAAATGATATGTTCTATAACTAATAACCCACCCGAATATAATCCAAAGCATCCTAATGCGTTATTTGGCCTAAAACTATTCTACGATCAAATAAAAATAACAATCAATACTGTATACCTCCATATACTTGATAACCCATTTCTCATCATCTTTCAGGCGTTATCATCGTACACTTGAGCATACATGACTCTCATCGCTCATAACTCATAGCTGGCCTCAACTCAGCTCGCGGTCCATGAAGCTGACTCGACTCGAACCGACAGTTGAACCGACTGGTTCACTCCCGTAAAACTCTGACTCGAGTCACAGGTTTTACATGCACAGGTACTGCATTGCAGTGCATGTCTAGACTTGTGGTTTCAAAGGGTACTGAAGGCGACTGCCTGAGAGTACTCGGCCTTCGTGCTCAAGGCCGGGAGTAATATGGAATGTGCAGAGGGCGGAAAGGAACGAGGTTTGATGCGAGAAGCGATAGAGAAATGGCGGAAAGGAACGAGGTTCTATTATGTCTGATAGATGGACAAATCAATCTAGTATAACTCTTATCAATTTTCTAGTTTATTACCCAAGAGGAATGTATTTCCTTGGATCAGTTGACGCTTTAAACAAAAAAGAATGTTGATTATTTGTTTAATTTACTAGACAAAGTAGTCGAAGTTGAGGAGAAAAATGTTTTGTAGGTATTCTATGTTATATAAATTGCCCTTTTAGCCTAATTATTTATTTTCATAGTGGATGGATATATAAAACTGATTGTTCTATTTTGAACTTTTAAGTCATTACTGATATTGTTTTGGCATATAAAGCTGTTGGGAGAATGCTAGAAAAAAATCACATCTATTTTGGACTCCGTGTGTTGCCTGTTGTGTAAACTTCGTGTTGAAAGACTTTGTAAAAATCAAGAAAGTTGGAACATGCATTGTGAATGCACAAAAAGTTTAAAAAAATAGGAAAGTTGGAACATGCATTGTGAATATACAAAAAGTCACAAAAGTAATATACAACCACTCATGGTTGCCGGTTGTTATAAGAGATAATTTCATAAATTGCTAGTTTCCTAGAACATAAACAAAAATTGAAAAAGATGTTTGTTTCTGAAGCGTATTCATCATCCAAGTATGTAAAAGAAGAGGATGGAATAAAAGCTGTAAAGGTTGTCAATGAAAATTTTTGGAAGAAGATGAAATTTGTCAATAAAACAACTGAGTCACTTGATAAAATTTTGAGATTGGTGGATAGTGATGAAAAACCTTCAATGCTATTTGTTTATGATGAAATACAAAAAACTATTAAAAATAAAATAGTATATGACATGAAAGAAGAATGATACAAGTTATTTATTGATATTATTACTAAGAGAGGGGGAAATCAATTTTGTCATATTTTTCATGCTACAACATATATATTTAATCCTCAAACTCGTTATCGCTTTGAATCTACTATTATATGTTCACATTTGACTTACGTATCTTTATAATTTTTTTTAACAATTTTATATTTTTTGTGTTTCACTTTGTGTAATTTTGTAACCAATTGAGGTTTATCGTGCATTCAATGATGTCATTTGTCGTGTAGACCTTAATGAGGTAGCTCGATCCATGATATCTTTACAAGTCAAGATACTATTATTTTTATTTTATATATAAAATTATTTATGCCTAACTAAATATGATTATTATTTTTTTAGTGGTCTGATTTGTATCGGCAAAAAAGATTTTGAACATTCTCTTGCAATTACTAATAGGAAGGTCCTTCATCTAGGTAAAATTCAGCTTTATCCACATTTCATTTTCATAACAAGCTTATAAAGAAATAATTTTTCAAATGTAGCATCATGGTGGGAGCAACATAGTATAAGATACCCTCAATTATAAAGGATAGCTATTAGAATACTAAGTCAAACTTCATCATCATCTGGTTGTGAATATAATAGGAACAATTTTGACCAAATATATACTAAAAAAGAAATCGACCTGCAAGGAAGAGAGCAAATGATATTTTATATGTTCATTACAACAAGCAGGTAAAAGAAAAAGAGTTAAGATGGAAGTATAAATATGACGTAATTAGTGAATATTTGATGCTAGAAGACTCATTAGCTGAGTGGGTTAGAGAATGGTATAATCAATCACCACTGGTATATTTAACTAAATTTTACATCACCTTTATAATTTTGTGTGTAAACTTTTTAGAATTGAAATATATATGGTATGATTTATTTTATATGTAAGATGGATTCTTTGGTACTAATGTTGACAAGAGTGAAGATGAAGATGAAGGGGTCTTTGTAGCAAATGAAAGTGGCAACATATTGAATACTACCACAAATCAAGCAACAACCAAGTCAATATGTCAAACAATGCAACTGCAATTAGATCGTGTTCTGTTCCATCTCATGATTTTTCTTTGTTTTATCTTCCTAGTGGACTTAATGTTGATATTGGTATATCTATTAACTCACAATAAAGTTTGTCTATGCCTTATTTTCTAGAGTGACTTCATATGAATGGGAGTTTTATACCTCCTTTTACGTAAGGTCTCGTGTTAATGCAAGTGAGCACGCTACTCTTCCCATTGTGATAGTGATTCAAACTCTAAAAATATTTCAGATGATGAATTAGATGATTTAATATTTATCAAGTAAAATCGTATTAAATCTTAATTTTGCAGATTTGCATTGATGAATTGTCACTATGATTTATGCTTTATTATATCTTAGACGTATAGAATTGTAGTTTTGTGATGATAAATAGTGATTATCTTTTGTGTTTGTATTAAACTTTAAACTTGTGTAATTGTGTTAAGAAAAGAGATTGAATTTTCATTTTGTGTATATATTAAATATAATTATTAGGTATTGTCATTTATGTTAAGAAAAGAGATTGAATCTTTATTTTGTGTATATGTTTGAATCTTCCCATTCATGTTAGGTATTGCCAAATTATTAATAATTTGTATATATGTTTGATATAATTAGCATTTTATATATGCATAAATATTTATTATATAGGACCGATTTAGTGAATCAATTCTTGTCTGATTATTTATAAATCGGTCCAATTTAGTGACTCTCTCTAAACAGATTAGGAGGCTAATTCTGATTTTTGTAATTATATTTCATCGTTTATAATTGTAATTTAATCTGATTGGCGATTTTTATTTGTTTATTTATTTAATTGTCCTCCCACTTTTAACGCGTACAATTTCAATTAAAGTCAATAATGTTCTCTTATATATGTTCGTAATTGGCGTTAAGGACAAGCTAAGTTTTGTTGCAATGAAGAGACGAGTAACCCAAATTTTGGTGTTCTAACTTCTTCACACGTGGGTGCTCAAATAATTAGTCTGCCATGCGATCGAGCTGGTTCCAGGTCTCCTAGCGCGGGAAGGAAAACTACACTCTTTGATTAACTAGCCAACATTGGACGCAAATTAAGAAATTACATTTTTCACAATATACCTTTTTTTTCTTTTTAAAAAAAATGAAAGCCTACGTGTTCATGAAATTAAAGGACTAACTTAGCGAATTCTTATCCATATATGTATAACACTGTCGTTAGAATTGATAAGGTTATACGTTACGAAAACTAAAAACGTACTAAACGTTAAAAATTAAAAACAGGTTAACAAATTTAATTAAATCTTGTTGGGTAATATATAAAAAAGCTGGAATGTATGGATGGAATTGGTCCCTTAGAGGTAGGAAGAATAATTATTGGGAGCATGCATGCAGAACCTACTAATTGGACCATTGAAATAATTGAATTAGTTGCGCAACCTGTACTTGTACGAAAACTGAAACTGAATTAAGGCAATGACGTCCTTGAGCGAAAGGAGCTTAAATTAACATGCACTTGAAGAAAGAAACCCTTTGCTCGCGTCCTAATGATCTTAGGGGGTAAGAAAGACCTAATTAAGATCTCTATAATAATATTACTCGCGCGCACTAATCTTTTCCAGTGATCATTATAAATAAACCTTATCCATTTTTTTAATTTCTGTTTCTTTCGTGAGGATAGAAGAAATTAAAGGACTTAGAGCTGCCCTCAGGTTTCTTTCCAGTGGATTAGTGCTTAGAGCTCATCGGGTGCAGGTAGGGTGGGCATCGGTCAGACAAACATCGGACGAATTATTGTTCGACCAACTTTGGACGTTAAATTATCCATTGGGCCCAAACAATATCCGCGGACAGTTTAAAATTACCTTATTTTCTAAAAAAATCGTCAGCACCGCCGTTGTCTCCGCCGCCGCCTGCCCTCCGCGTCCACGCTCTGCGCTGCTAGCAAAATCCCTCCGCTTGAACCGTTGGAATCGGCTCGGCGAGCCTGACACATCTACGACGTCGACGTGCTCGGCGGAGGTGGCAGCTTGTCGAAAAATGGCTAAATAGAGGCAGTCGATAGTGGGTGACTAAATCCGGCCGGCCTGGGCGGCGATGGGCTCCACTCTTGTCGGGGAAGGCCGTGGGAGGGTCGGCAATGTCAAAGCGGTGACTGGACGGCCGCGACGACGGTCGCCGGTGGCTGAATCAACGACGCGAGCACGTTGCTAGGCACGGCATCGTGGAGGCCAAGCAATGGCCGGGGTGCTCAGGGCATCACGGCAACGCCGCGGCGGGGCCTGGTGGCGACGATCGGCGGCAGGGCAACGTCGGCGACAGCGGCGGCGGTGATGAAAAGGGGGCGGCGCGGCAAGGGTTTGGATGGGGAAGAGAAAAAGGGTTGGGGGGCTTTGAGCGATGGCAATATCGTAAATAAGACTTGACTCGACTCGACTCAACTCGTCCCGAGTTAATAATAATAACTAGCTCGAAATAATTCCTTAAAAAAATCTATAAAATAGAAAAAAAATTTCATAAAATAAAATAAACACTACAACATCATAACGACATACTTTATAACTAATAACCCACCTAAATTCCCTGTAACGTGTCCTAACGTGGTAAAAACCTTATTTGGTTGGACAAAAAAATGTCCATATTTGGTTTGTTTTAATTCGGTCAGTCAAATTTGGTTGGACATGCTTCGGACGTCGGGCGGACAAATAAATTTAGACGTCCGCGCCCACCCCTAGGTGCAGGAGAGCGGGTAGACGGTCGAAATACCTCTGTTTCTTCCAATTCAATGGATGCATGTCTAAGAACTTGCCACTTTCTTCATTAAAAAAATAATCACATGAAGCTTTCGTTTTTATTGACACCATCCAGGTCACCTTGTCCACATTGTTAATTATATAACACTTACTCTTCTTTCAACCGAATAAATCAACTTTGAGTTATAAAAGAAGAGTTAACAAATCTTTAACCAATCAAAATATAATAAAAATAAAAATAAAATTATCAACTTATTATAGTATATCTTTTCATTTAATTAGAGATTTCAACAACCGGATCTGGGCCGCCTTGGCCTCGACGGCTAGATCTCGACTGCCCAAGCCAACAGCGCCCAAAATCGGGCCGTCTCAACCAAGGGCAGCTAAGATTTGCTCAACTACCACCGGCGCCTGCATTATATTACTAAAAAAAGTTTTTTAGGATCGGGGGTAATTATGTTATTATAATTAAAATTTCCCCTTTTGGTAATTACACTTAAAATTTCTCACTGTCCAACAATATTAAAAAAGTATTTCCCCTTTTTCCAGTAAAAAACTCTCAAAATTTTGACTCATAAAGTCACTAATTGTATCAATTTTACCACTAAAAATATTATCAGCTTTTTTGTCCTTGGAAGGGATAGTAGAAACCTCATATGCGACTAGCCAAGGATAGATGCAAAGTGTCGGGATATTAGAAACTTATTAATAAAATATATATTAAGAATATATAAAATTAATTTAAAAAATATTACTATTTATTTATTTTTTTAAACAATGAATGTTTATTAGTTGCATAAAAATATTAAAAGTAATTGTAATTTAAATAAGTATAAAACTTAATAATTAAATGGAATTTATTTGTTTAAAAGATTTTTAATTTGGATAGAATTATAATTTTTTATTAATAATAAATAACAATATATAAATAAATAAAATTTGTAGAAATCTCTATTAAGTATGCATATTAAATAAAAAATTAGTTTGAGTAGTATCATTACAAATATAATAAAATTTATTAATATTTTTAAAATTCTTAATTGGGTTAGAATTATAGTTGAACACTAATTTCTTAACAATAATTAGATAATAATAATAATAATAATAATAATAATAATAATAGTAAGAATTATTAATAGACCCATAAAACTATTATAGGGTCAGAATCAACCACAATAAAAAAAATTGAAATACATTAGTGGGGTTAATGAAACTGACAATGTCAATTACATGTGTAAATTTTGATGGTAAATCTACATTAATTAGTTAGAGAGATTAATTTTTTAAGTGTGAATCATATTCGCACAATTTTATACGATTTATAGTCTAGCTAAAAAACATTATGAGTCCATTAAATAGATTATACACCACCCACCAATGTAAATCTAATTCACAAGTTCACGGGTCTAAAATATAAAAGATAAATAAGATTTATAACAAATTTATAACTTAAATTCATTAACACGTGTAATCTCATTCATAGTAAATTAACAATAAAACACTATTGACGATGTCAATCTACTTTAATAATGTAAATTAAATTCGCCAAAAGTTTTTTAAAAAAGCTATAGGGCTTTAATGTAAAAGTGGCTTACACATTAAGCCTTACATATGTTACACCATTTTTTGGATTCTAGATAACTAATAAGAGACAAACGATCATTAAAAATGGTAAATGTGTAACTATGAAGTGCAACCAGTTGGTCCATCTTCTGGGTCCATTTTGAGGATAAAAATTACGAAACTATTAAATAGACCAGTTATTTAACTGATTTGAACATTGACACAAAAATAGAATTCAAAGTTTAAATGAGTATGAATAGGATGCCATCCAATCCGATTGAAAATTAATTAATTAGAATTAAATATAAACATGGGAATAGATATGAATAGAATATCTGAACGTGGGAGGCCGTGAATGCCCCAAACTCTCCCCAAGCAAGAGCAATTTTAATTTTTGACCTTGCTATATTAAGTATTAGTATATTATATTATGAGAGATATTAAGCGGCAAAGCTTTTTCTTGTTTGCACAAGAATTATGGACTAGGGTGGTCTTT
The DNA here is from genome assembly GCA_033002965.1 of Piper betle. Taxonomy (NCBI): domain Eukaryota; kingdom Viridiplantae; phylum Streptophyta; class Magnoliopsida; order Piperales; family Piperaceae; genus Piper; species Piper betle. Next base: position 42,510 of record JAURVB010013618.1, on the reverse strand, counting down.
CAGGTTGGCTTTTAGCCTTACCACCCAGGTTCCGATCCGACCCTAGTTAGCACGGCCCCAAGGTGAGTGAGTGGTGGTGCCCCGCCCTGCCCTGCCCTGCCCCCAATCGGCAACCGCCACCGCCCTAGCCCCTACCTTCCTTCCTCTTCCCCCGCCCTTTCCCCTCTTCAATGGCGTCCATTGTCAGAGCTACAACCCTCCCCCTCTCTCCTCCACAACCTCTCATCTCTTCCCAGCCTCGCAGCTATCCCGCACTGTCTTTGCCGCAGCCGAGGCGCGGCTCTTTTCATCCACCCACGCCATCTATTCGCGCGTCTTCCCTTCGAAAAAGCCCGAAATTTCCCCCTTTCTGCCTCTCTGCGTGTCCGGTGAAGCTGCCAATACGGAGGAGGAGGAGGAGATGGAAGAGGTAAAGAATACCCCCCAGGTACTGATTTTAGTTTTCATTCCTCCCTCGGAAACCGACTACTATTTTTCTTCCTTTAATCTCTTTCCTTTCCTTTTTTTTTGTATAAAAGAATGCACTAAGTAGTCAGTCTAGTGGTAAACTCTAATTGTTTGTCTACACTTGTCTATAAGCTCTAATTGCCCAATTTGATGTTCTTCTTTGTTCGTGTGATTGCGGCTGTTGTGTTAAACAACAAACATTCTGTGTAGTGCGGCAAAATGTATTAGGATTGAGATTTGTCCATTATAAATCAATTTTAATTTTAATTGATCAGCCAGGACAGTTCATTCGATCGTGATTGGACTATGAATATCTATTTACCTCTTGTTGAAGAATTAGGCACGGTAAAATGTATTAAACTCTCAGCTTTTTCCATGTTTGAGGCTTGGAGCTTACTCAAAACTAACAATCTCATACAAAATCTGCCGAAGGTTTAAGCACTGCTGAAGTTGGGGGACTTATGTTACATATTGCTAGGCCTGTACAACTGACAATAGGGCTTGCACTTGTCAACGGAGCATGTCATTTTGGTAATATTCTTTTTGTTTTCAACAGGGAACTTCTGATGATGAAGTTATGGATGAAATAGGCAATGGTGGCATTATTGATGGCGACGAGCAACCAATCTCAGCTGTATTTTCTTCACTGCAATCATATAAAGAAGCATTAGCAAATAATGACAGCTCCACAATAACTGGAATTGAAAAGTTCCTTTTGTCTATCGAAGAAGAAAAGAACTCCCTTGCAATCAAAGTGGCTTCTCTGACTGCAGAATTATCATCGGAAAAGGATAGGATCCTTAGGATCAGTGCTGATTTTGACAATTTTAGAAAAAGAACGGAAAGAGAAAAGCTTTCCTTGGAAGAAAATGTCCAAGGAGAAGTTCTTGAAAGCTTGTTGCCAGTATTGGATAATTTTGAAAGAGCAAAAGATCAAATAAAGGTGGAGAATGAGGGTGAGGAGAAAATTAACAACAGCTATCAGAGCATTTATAAACAATTTACTGAGATACTGAACTCCATTGGTGTTGTTTCTGTTGAAACTGTTGGTAATCCCTTTGATCCTATGGTAAGTACTCTGAACTTGGTCCACTCTCTCATTCGAGGAGTAACCATTTTTCCTTCATAACAGATCAGTGGTAGATAAGAGACAGATTGTTGATTATTGGATGGATTTAATGAATGCCTTTTTTTCTTTTTTGTTGCAATCATTTGTTTCACTTCATAGTAGGCATTTTTGCCGAGCACCTAATGACTTTCTTGATTTCTCAATTTGGTAGCATGCATTGATACAGATGGCCACTTGTGTCAAGTGAAGTGTGCTCGTTCTTATCAGCACACATGGTACTTCAGTTTTAAATTTTGGTTGGGACAAGTTACTTCTTTGGCATTGGGCTTAGGCGGAAAGTGATATCAGTATTACTTTTATGTTACAGCACAGCAAAATAGTTTAGAGGTATTCGTTGCTCTAATTAAACATATCAACATTAGTGCAGCTGCTGCTCTAGTTTTAGCTTAAAGTGCACGAAAACCTGCATTTTCAAATGTTTAAGTTATTAAAGAGTGGTGCATTTTTTTATTAGTGAAGTAATTAGACTCTATTCTTTTGCCTGGTGAATCATTTTGCTGTTCTATTCCAATTAAGTTAATTGATAAACTGAAGGGCAGGTTCATCCATTAAGTTGCAAGCGTGGAATTCAAAATTCACTTTGATTGTGAGGATTATTGCATTGGTGCTAATTACCCTCTTTCTACCTGTTGATAGCTTCATGAGGCAATCATGCGGGATGAATCCAGTGAATTTGAAGAAGGCATTATACTGCTGGAATTCCGTAAAGGGTTCAAAATTGGCGACAGACTACTGCGCCCATCCATGGTAAAAGTGTCGGCAGGTCCTGGCCCTGCAAAACTCGATGAAATCGGCTCTCCTCCTGAGGGTGGTGAAGAGGCAAGCGAAGAAGGTGGTGTAACAGATACTGCATAATTATGTATAATCATTGAGATAATTGTTGTGTCAGAGCTTCAATTTTGGAGAATTATTTGAGATACGTTGTTGTTCCCTTCAAGTGGAACCAAAATCAGCATGCAGCAATAATGTTTGGTTTTCTTTTGTTTCTTTTTTCTAATGTCTATGTCGCCGTTTTGTAACAAGGAAACTATTTTCAATATCTTGGAAAAAAATGTTCAATGCCATGCTTCTCTTTGAAGCAAAAGGCGAGAGCCGCACTTAAGGACGAAAAGCGAGAATGAGTTACCCGAAATACGAGTAAAATTTTGGCAAGCTATGTAATTGTGCATCCATGGGAGCGGCGGTGGGGATGTTAATCTGGGACGCACATGACCTACAGAATTGCTTGTACAGTACACTGACAGTTGGGGTATGAAGCACGACTTAGCTATAGACCCCCTCTCCTACGATTTCCCAAGCATAGAAATCCAATTGTGGACACAAACTAACCTTCGAAAATAGATGCTCTTTCAAATATTTTCCTTCGGCACGTAACAGTGTTGCGTTTAACCCAGTGTAAACAATGTATAAAATATTTCTGCTATGGAACTACAGAGCCAAAAATACCTCAACTTCAACTTGCTTGAATGTTGTTAGCTACTGTGCACTCAAAGCCTCTATTTCGTATCTTACTTCCTCCAAATGCTCATTAATATTTGTAACCGCATCTTGCACACCTCTAATTGCCTCATTAAGAGCATTCTCATACTCGGCCTCTGCTTCAGCTTCTTCTGTTCCCATTGCTTCCGTTATCTCGTGAACATGAACACACTCATGCTCGGTCTGCTTTGTAAATTTACATTGCTCATGGGTCACCAATCGCTCTGAGGGACGTCCAGCCTTCTTCAAGACTTGAATCTTTGCAGTCTTCAAGATTACATGGAAACAAAAGAAGGGATAAATCATTGGAATCGAGTACAAGGAAAAATCAATACCTTTTTAGCTGACCTTTCACACAATGAAAAGTACAGCTGCTAACTGAAATAATACTGCACAGTTGGTATTGCAACAGCCATGTTGCGATTTGGGATTTCACCATGCTTTTAAAATCGGTCCCTTAACTAAGCTAGGGAAGCGATTTAACAAGTCCATCATGTGCTTCCACATCTGAAGCGATTAAACAAGTCCAGGCAGTCACTTTAACATACTTCGTTGTGCTCCTTCTTAACCTTTAGCTAATGTGATCTTAACGATGGAACTGAACATTGTTATTTAATACAGAAATATTCTGCTGTTCCCACCTTATATCGAACAGGCGAGGCGTTTGGAGATATGAATACTAATCTATAACCCCATGCCAGAGGAAATCTATCATCCAATTTACTAACAGGATAATGACAGCTTACAAACAATCTTGTTTCTGAAGTGAATTAGTAAGAAAACAGAAAATCCGAGCAACATAGCTAAGTTATCAATTTCACAAGAAAGCTTCAAATGAAACGATTCTGATTGGTTGGAACCAAAGGAAGAGCTTAAATAACATTTTTCAAAATAGATTGAACTTTTTAGGAAAGAGATCCCAACCAGGGGATCTGGTCGACAAGAAATAATGATACACACGAGGAAAACAGTTCCTCCTATTCACAAGTTACACAAAGCTTCACAAGCTTAAACATCATTAACCTTAATTATAATCGAAAGTTAAGCACGTTAACTCAAAAAAAAAAAAAAAGATTAAAAGCCAGGAGGATGAGTCATGAGTCACAGAGGAAAATGTCATGGAAATAAGCACAAAAAAGAAAGAAAAAAGAACAAGAAAAAGAAGAGCAATGAGGGGAAGGCAAAATGATATACCAGATGCAGTTTCTGCTTTTCTTGAGCTTGAACATCCTTCAGCAGGTTGGCGAGATCAATTCGGTTAACTTCCGAGGAAAGAAAATTCGATTCGATCTCCAAAACCTGAAATAATCTTCATAAGTTTTTCTTCTTTTTTTTGAATTTAATTGTGTGGGAAAAAGAAACTTTATTCGATTTAATTGTGTAGGAAAGAGAGCAGAGAGAGAGAGAGAAAGCCACTTGTTTTGAGCAGTCATTGAAGTCGGCGGCGACGTCAGAGCAAAGCTGTTGGTAGGTGGAATCCACACCACTCTCCATGTACTCGTTAAACCCCCTGTAGGAGGAAGGTAGTTTTAGGCAACAGATAAATTGATTAATTGATTGATTGAACGAATGGATAAAAGGAAGAGAAGAAGAAAAGGAGCGAAATGGGATGGAAGCAAGTACGATTTGAGACGGGCATAGGAAAGGGCTCGACGCTGTTGAACGGAGAGGAAACCACGGAGCAAGCGGACGACGGTGGTGGAGTTGGTCGAACCAGCCGCATCCTCCTCCTCCATCATCTTCGGCCAGTTGGCAAACACTACACTCTAAAGACTCCTTCTCTCCTCCTTTTATACCTCGTCTCCCGTACTCCAACTCTAATCACTTAAATATTTGCTAAAGTCCAGGGTGCGAAAATCACGGATTTCGAATTAGAATTCGCAGATTTTAATGGGATCGAATAAAAACCGATTCAAAAAATTCATTAAATTAGTTTTTATCTGAATCGGTCCGCAAATCAGCCGATTCGAGCCGATTCGAAATTAGCCTAAATCGACTGAAATTAGCCGAAATTTTAAGGGGGCAGGTGTAAAACCCGTGACTCGAGTCAGAATTTTACGGGAGTGAACCAGTCGGTTCAACTGTCGGTTCGAGTCGAGTCAGCTTTATGGACCGTGAGCTGAGTTGAGGCCAGCCATGAGTTATGAGCGATAAGGGTCATGTATGCTCAAGTGCACGATGATAATGTCTAAAAGATGATGAAAAATGGGTTATCAAGTATATGGAGGTATACAGTATTGATTGTTATTTTTATTTTATCGTAGAATATTTTTAGGGCCGAATGACAAATTAGGACGCGTTGGATCATATTCAGGTGGGTTATTAGTTATAGAGCATGCCATTTGGATGTTATTGTGTTTGTTTTATTTTATAGAATTTTTCCATATTTTTCTAGATTTTTTTAAAAATTTATTACGAACTAGTTATTATTTTGACTCGAGTAGGAATCGAGTCAACACTTATTTACGAAACTGCCACTGGAGTATATTTCTCCATTCCCGACACTTTCCCCCTTCCAAAACCCTAGCTGCCGCAGCCCCTCTTCTCGTCGCCGCCGCCGCCGCCGACGCCATGCTACCGCCGATCGACGCCGCATCGCCCTGCCGTGCAGTCGCCGTGCCGCCACGACCCACCCCGGCCACCATCTCGCCGCCAGGACGTCGGAATCGCCCCACGAAACCACCTCGGCTGTTGCCACTCTGAGCCGGATTCCGCCGCCTTCCGGGCCGCGCCGTCGCCGCTGTGACCCCGACGACCACCCCCTCGCCGTCGCCGACATTTCCCCCACCATCCCGAGCGCCGTCGAGGCCGGCCGCAGCCTCGATCGGAGCACACCGCCGCCGCCGCCGATGGCCATCGCCGCCCCGACTACCTTGTTTGACACCGCCATCGGACCAAGCTCGTCGAGCTAGTGCCGATAGACCCCCTGATTGCTCTGTCCCGAATCGTCGCCGGAATCCGCCGGAACCGCCGGAAAATTAGATTCGTGGGAAATTCGCCGGATCATCCGCCGAACGCACCTGGTCCAACCTGATCGGACTTCGGACGCCGCTAGGTGCCAAATTTGAGTTTCAAGCCACGAAACGGAAACCCTAGCCGTCGCCGATTTTCGACGACGCGAGGTATAATTTATTTTAATTTAATTATTTGAAAGTATTGATTATTAGAATTGCATGCTAGGATTGGTGAATTGTATGTTATAATAATATATATATGTAGATTTGATTAAGGATAAAATATGAAATTTGCTTGATTGAGTGGTGTTAAAAATGGAGGCTAAGAAATAAATTAGGGTAACTAGGTAATGATCATGATCCAATGCAAATTAGACTAAGTAGGCTTGCTAGAATTGATATAGGTTGATGTGTGTTGATTGATGCGCAATTGTGTTGATTGTGTGTGCATACTATAGGATGTGTGATTCATCATGCGGGCGTTAGTTTTTAGCTTGATTGTGTAGGTACGATGTAGGAGCTCGCCGCCTAGGCGCGTGGACCTGTTTGGAGCTTCTACCAGGTCCGTTTAGGACTCGTTCTCTGTTTTACGCTACTCTATTGTATATTTGATTTATCATGCGTAGGACGAATTAAGTGGCGTTTTATCGGATCCCACTTAACTCGGGCCATTTAGCCAACAGTTCTTTTTTCGGATTAATAACCCTCGAGGATGAGATCCCTCGAGTTTATTTTCGAACTTCAGATCCAGATCAAGTTGCCTTCGGGCCTATTATATAAATCCCAACCCAGGCCTATATATGTATAGTTTTCGCGTTTTCGGTGAGAGATGGGATGAGGGTTACTTGCGGCCACGTCTTTAGATAGGGCGTGTGCCCGGAAGAGCGGGCTCTGGAGCTGGGGAGAACCCACTTCATTCCCGAAGGATCCGGACAACTCCACCTTTGAGTTCCTCAAACCCGGAGAAGTGTGGAGGTTTGCGGGTATTGCAATGTAGCGCATGTCTAGACTTGTGGTTCAAAGGGTACTGAAGGCGACTGCGTGAGAGTGCTCGGCCTTTGTGCTCAAGGCCAAGAGTAATATGGAAGGTGCAGAGGGTGGTAAGGAATGAAATTTGATGCGAGAAGCGATAGAGAAATGGCCAAGGTATGAGGATGAGAAAGAAAGGGGGACGCTGTAGACCCGAGGGCGACGGCCCGACGGCGACGGCTCCCGTATGTGCCCTGATGAGAGTTCTTGAGGAAGTATATGGTTTTCATTCAACAGGAGAGTTTGCTCTCCTATGCCAGATTGATATTAGTTATTTTCCGGGCCGGTAACACTCGTTACTGACGGTTTTTCTATATATATGTAGGTGAGGAATGCGAGCGATGAAAGCTGTCCGGACTGCAGAGGAGCAGCACGGAACCGCGCACACATGTACCTGCCGCATGTAACGTATGTATAATAATGGTGTGTTATTGTTATGTAAATGATAATTTTGATGTGTTCGCGTGAATGAATTACTTGTTATGAAACGAATTGATAAATATGAATGAGTAGGGAGCCTTGGAGTTCAGACTCGGCTTGGGTAAAAACGAATGAGATAATCATTTAATGTCATGGTAGATTGTTATGTGTTATCGTATTTTTATAGAATAGTATATATTTTCTTTTGGTTTTTCATTTGTTATTTTGTCTTATTTTGCTTGTACATCATAGCATGCATGTAGGACTCCGTTAGAACCCAATCGTTCCCATTCATGCATTTCATATTTGCATCTCCATCTTGAGACGCCGAGAGTAGATCCGGGTCGGCTTAACCGAATCTAGTAGATTAACGAACGGTTCGGTTGCCGGTGACATTTCTGGGTCGGTTCATGGTTGAGCCGAAACGGGGTGTTACAGTTGGGCGCGACAGGGTGGGGTAGCAGCGGTGGGGAGGGATAGGGTGGGGCTGGCAGGGGGAGGCAGGTGCAAGGCGAGGTGCGGCGGGCGAGGGTGGGGTGGGGCGGGGCAGGTCTGGGGAGGGGGGCTAGGCACGACGGGCGCGGGCCAGGCACAGGGCAGGGCAGGGCGGGTTTGGGGAGGGGGGCATGGCAGCAACGACGGCGGCGGTGACGAGAAAGGAGGGCGGATATGGGAGAGAAAATGCAAAAGGAAAGAAATAACACCCGTGGCATTCTCGTAATTAAAATTTGACTCGTGTCCGACTAGAGTTAAAAATTATAACTAATTTTAAATAATTCAAAAAAATCTAAAAAAATATGAAAAAAATATCATAAAATATAATACACACAATAATATCAAAATGACATCGTTATCTAATTTTTTATATATTTATGTTATGAGTTGTTAAATTATTATATATAATCAATTTGGTCTTATTCAGACCGATTCAACTGAACCGATTTCGATCTGTTTTAAATCAATTCTAATTCTGAATCTAACTCCCTCAAAAACCAATTCCGATTCCGATTTCAATTTATTCAACCATGACTGAAGTAAAACAAATACAAAAATTATATAAGAATTTATGTAAGACTTACGTATGGAACCGTTTCATATGCAGTGCTCTCATGGGCCAAACTACAGTGTCACATAGACATTTTTTCCTTATTTTTTATTATTATTGCATAGAATTTTTTTACCGAGCAACATATTGCATATAATTAACCCACGCTGTTTGAACAATTGAATCAAATAATATTTATAGGGTGACGAGTACGACGTTTTAAAATGTCACCGTTAACGGACGCATCAATTATGATAACCAGAAGCTCATAAATTTAATCAATTCATTATAAATGAAAAAAATACATTTTTAAAAAATATTTAAGGTTTATCTTTTCTTCACGATTGAAAAACGCAAGGTTAATTAATGGCGCTGCCGAGACGGAGATTAAGGGAATACCAGATTAAGGTAGACAATGAATTTAATACCAAAATATGCAGTACGGCCATCCAACTATAAAACAGCGAAAAGAAGATCAAACAGAGATTAAAGAAACTTTATTTTCTTCCCGGTATCCACCAGTTCCAATTGAGGAAGCTAAACTGCTGCTGAGGTTCCATTGGGTTCATCAGCAGGTAGAAGCCATCTATTCACACGTCTATTAGCCTTAGTTACCTGCACGATGAGGGTTGAAGAACATGATGTGTTACAAATGAGAGTTTCTTCATAAACCAGCTTGTGCAATTATAATGTTTAGGCATTTTAAGCGATCAAAATACAGATGATGATGTATTCTCAACATATTAACGTCACATGGATAACTTCTCTCAAATGTGCATTTTAACGACCGACGAACCTGCTTCTCCCAATCAGTTCTCCAAGTTATGTAGCACAAAATAAGAGTTTGGACGAATGTTCCAAAAATCATACCAATCCAGATGCCCTACAGAACCAATTCAATTACTTTAAATGGGGGTTTCAATTCATTGTAAGCACTAATTACAGACAAGCTCGTTCAGAGTTTTTTTTTAAAAAAAGGTAAATCCGAAGTATTTATTTACCTTCACTTCAAAGCCAATGACAAAACCAAGTAAGGCTCCGAGAGGAATCCCAATAAGGTAATAGCTGGCTAAGTTTACATAAGCCACCACACTCTGCCAACCAGCACCCACAGCCACACCTACAGTATGATCATATATTAACTTCTTACTTTGGGATAACTATGCTAGCAGCTGTTTCCTAGGAGCAATGTGAAAAGTTATGGAAGATTTTAGTGGACTTAATTACCAGACAGGACCGGTTGAACACTGTTCAATAGAATTGTAAAAGCTAACAAAGGAGATAAGTAGCCGACAACTTTCGCAACCTTCGGGTCCTTTGTGAACAAATATGCAATGCTGCCACGGAAAAGCAAAAACAGCACAAACAGAACTATGCCAATGGAAAGAGAAGTAGCCACTATAACAAACACAGAGAACTTGGCAGCTTTTGCACTCCCCTCCCAAGTTCATTAGATACTCTAACGCTGCAAATATATACGAAGTCGAAAATGAAAAAAAAAAAGAGCTGCTATAAATTAACGTGATCTTTTTCAGTATTTTCAAGTACACCATCATCCAGAAAAATATTTTGCGTACCTTGCAGCCGCCAAGAAGCCAAGTGAAATCATCATTTCCCAGCCATTGACATTAAGGCTGGCCAATAATCAAATAGAATGAATGTAAGTTGGATCATCAGATGAACAGGTTAGACATTTATAGGAAAAGAAGAAGAAAGAGAGAAGCGAAAACTACTCTAAAGCGTACAACAATTTAGTACTTGACAATCAATTACCAGATGGAAAGTGCATCTATAGCAATCTCTGCATTTTTCATATTCCCAGTCAGAAGAATCAGCACAGTGTTATACCACAACTCCAGACTGTTACACAAATGATATATCAGGGCATTTCATAAAGACAAAGACGAGGTAACAGGCGTTAATCAATTAATTGGTACTCTTACCATAGCATTGCACCGGAGGATAAGGAGAGCTTGACAACAGGCAAGAGGTCAGAGAAGGCGGACGTGGAAAATCCTTTCCAGGTATTGGGGCACCCACCACAGAAAACGAAGAACATCTGACCCCAAACGGGAATCCAGTACGCGAGGACCATGGAGATCATGACGCCGGTGATCCCGAGTTGGAGCTTCATGGACAAGAGCCAGGACAAGAGGGTGTGAATGGAGAGGGAGAAGGCGGCGAAGTAGGCGATAACTATGTTCTTGCTTTGGGCTTGAAGGTACATCTGAAAGGTGAAGGAGAAGATAAAGGAGAAGAGAACGGGGATGAGCCAGAAGGAGATGGAGCCGGAGACAGCGGCAATATCCGGGTCCTGGCCGAGTAGGCGTAGGATGGGGGTGGTGAAGATGAAGACGGGGAGGAGGAAGAAGGTGGAAATGAGCAACACGATCCATGATCGTTGGAGGTAGATGCCCAGCATGTGGTGCTGCCCTGCACCAAATGCTTGCCCACACAATGTCTCCAGCGCACTCGCCATGCCCAGCTGCGACCATCATCATCAACACATCATTAATCCAATACAAATATATATATATAGAATATATATATATAGAAAATTGCTACAATCCAACGGCCTGGAGCACCCTCTCAAAACCCCCTCTGCCGCCTGCCGGTGTCCGTCCGGCCAATCTCCGCCGCGGCCCATCCAGCCGACCACTGCTGCAGCCCACCCATCGGTATCCCTGGACCACCCCAAGCCGCCACCCCTCGGCGGCGGGCCCCTCCTCTGCCGCCTTAGATCCACCCCCTCCTGCCCCGCGCCTGGCCCACCACCCCCGGCCACCGCCCCCTGCCCTCCACCACCACCCCCCGCCCGGGCGAGGGTGGTGGCAGATGGCCATGGCAGAGGGCAGGGGCGGCGGGCCGGGTGTGCGGGCGAGAGGGGTGGATCTAAGGCGGCAGGGCTGTCCGGCCGAGGAGGGGGCCGCCGCCGAGGGGCGGCGGCTTGGGGCGGTCCAGGGATACCGACGGGCAGGCTGCGGCGATGGTCGGCCGGATGGGCCACGGCGGAGATCGGCCGGAGTGACTGGTGGGCGGCATAGTTTTTGTTGAGGGTGCGCCAGGCAGGTCGGCCGGATGGGCCACGGCGGAGATCGGCCGGAGTGACTGGTGGGCGGCATAGTTTTTTGTTGAGGGTGCGCCAGGCAGTTGAATTGTAATCCAACGGCTCAGATTTACAGTGTATATATATATATATATTTATTTATTTATATATTACCGGTTTCATTTCACGACTGGTATGTACTAATTTGCCCAGTCTGCATGCGATCAATCCACATCAGTTTGCAAGCTATAAACTAAAATTTTCGCCGCCTACATATCCTCATGATTCACGCACTTCTAATTTGTTTGCACTAGTCTGGCTACTAGCTTGCTTTCTTATCCAATATTTGCTGGTTCATCCATAATTAGGGTTGCTAATTGAGCGAGCCAGCTCGTGAACATTTAACGTTCGGCTCGGCTTGATTCGACTCGAAACTCGACTTTTAAATGCTCGACTCGAACTCGAATCTTACGAGCCGAGCTTGAGCAAGGTCGTGTTCGACTCGACTCGACTCGGTTATAACTCGAAATCGACTCGAACTCGACTCATAGCTCGACTCGAACTGATTCGTAGCTCGACTCGAACTCAACTCGATAAAATAATATAATAATATAGTCTTTATATTATATTATATATATATATATGCAATATAATAACAAAGAAGCAAGATAGTTGAGACCTTGATGACTTAAAGGTTGTGAGTTCAAACCACATTGGCTTCATTTTTTTCAAGTAAAGTACTTTTGACTTTTAATCGAGCTGGTTCGAGCTAACGAACGAGCTGGCGAACGAGTTCATAAAATTAAGCAATTTAAGTATATTTGAGCTCGATTCAAGCTCGAACACATAAAAAATATTCGAGTCGAACTCGAACATGTATGTCCAAAACTCGTTCGATCTCGAGTCGAGTTCGAACGAGTTTCGAACTATTTGAGCCGAGCTCGAACACATGTTGAACAGCTCGAACACATGTTGAGCTTGGCTCGCTCGCTCGCTCAATTAGCACCCCCATCCGTAATAAGAAGCAAAAAGTAGTTTTCAATTAGCACCCCTATCCGTAATAAGAAGCAAAACGTAGTTTTCAGCCGCTGCTTTCGATTTTGACCACTCTAATCGGCCATCGGCACAACAAATTAAATAGCAGCAAAATTCGGATTTTCTCGGTAGGAAGAGCTCGGAAATTTATCTGGCCATTTAATTTTTTATTTCTAACACTGATCAGGACATAGCTCGTAATTAACCAACGCCTTTTGTTAAAATTTCTTAAAGAACGAAGTTATGAAATAATAATTAAGTTTTATTGGGTTTTAACTTTCTCCAATTTAACCCGTTTTTGTTAGAGAAATCTCTTATGTACCACACATACTTTTTCCATTTTCCCCTGCTTTTATCTTTGATTAGCCCAAGTGACATCTATAACCGAGGTTTTTTTTCGTCTGGTCAATTTTAGAACCAATAATATCTTTTTTGCCGGTTCAAAAAAATAACAATAATAATAAATCTTTCTATGGGCCCCCATTCTCCGAAAAACATGAAGTTACGCATATAGGATAAATATCAAATTCAATTAAGATTTGCATTATTGATTCTTGTTAGAGAAGTCTGTAAAGTATAATTTTGCGTGAATAAAAAATTTTCCTTATGTTAATAATCTTTAGTTAATTTTAATTCACATATATGCTCGATAATACTAAAAATGTTCATTTAATTAAAGACTTTTAAGTAATATTCTTAGGCAAGCCTTTTAAGTATAATTCTACTATAATTTAAATCACCATTACTTTTAACAAGCTATATTTTAACTTACACGCAAGCACACATAGGTTCTTTATTTTTCAATAATAAATAAAATAAATCCCCAACACAACAGAGAATAATCTAAATGACTAATTTCATTACCAAATCGATCGTTATTAAAAAGCCAATCTATCGTAATGGAACTGATATATTCGAGCGGGACCGTTGAATCTCCATTATAAAATGATCATTAACTTTTATTTATATATATATATTGATAAAGAGAAATTAAAAATTAAGATATGGTTGAAAATAAGATATGATTCAGCCAATCAAAGAATAACAAAAATAAAAAAAATTAAATTATTAAAGTCCATCTTTTCATTCTCTAATATATTAAATTATTATAATCTATTTAAATATATAACGAAAATTTATTTATAAAAAAAATTTTGGCCACGAATGGCAATATAAACAAATCACAAATATATGATTAATATTATGATAAGAGAAGCAACAAGGGTATAAAGAAAAACGAGGAAAACGTGCGGTCGGTGAGATGATAGTTAATAAAAATATGGATGATGATTACCAGGACGCCATTGGCAAAGCGGAGGAGGACGGTGGAGACGAGGGCGTAGGCGGCGAGCTCGGTGGCCCCAATGTGTCCGATAAAGGCCTGGCTGATCACGATCACACCAAAAGTTGAGAATCTGGTGAAGATGCCGGGACCTGCCACCACCCACATCTTCTTGCTCTCTTTCCACACCTTGTCTTTCAGTCCCACATGTTCATCCTCTTCTTCCTCCTCCGGCCTCTTCCTCACCGTCACGGACGCCGCCGCCTCCCCTTCGTTTCCATTCTTACGCTCTTCAAGCAGCAGCTGCTTCACTCAACTGATCCTCATCCTCTAACTCCACTCTTGTCGCCATTTTGTAGCTGAAATTTATCAAATCTCTAGGTGAGCGAGTGTGCCTCTAGCCTAGCTACATAGAAACAACATCCATGCTAGAGAAGAGAGTTAATATTTAGACGTTTAAAGATTTTCTACCTACCACAAATTACCATCCTTAGCTAATACAATAATTAAGTGGACTTTGAAGCATAATTAGCTTCCCTTTTGTCCTACTTTGGCCGCATGTGGAGATTAATAAAGCCAAGCCCATATTGTTTTTTTCTTCCTACTTCGGGAAAAAAAATTGTTTCCTTCTTACTGGGATTTTGACTTCGGACGTAGAAGGCTTGCCGTAGGATTCTACGCTTCCCATGTCTTTTCCAGATCAATGAAATTAAAGAAGAAAAAATGATCAATTAAGGAACAACCTAGGCGATTTTCACTATTTTGAAGAGCAAGGATATACATGTGGAAAGCGGAATCATGAAAGTTGATCGATGCAGGTGGGAGAGAAGCAGCAAATCAGCTAAATAGACAAAAGAAAAAGAAAAGAAAAATAAAGACACCTTACAGGAAGGGGCAGGAGGATTAATGGGCAGCTAACCGCTCGGGTACTGCTAGCCAAAGACGAATGGTATGACCTCCTTCCTTGCGAATGCTGAATCTGCTAGAAATATAAGTAGGAAATTATATATAGAACATGCACTTAATATGCGATTATGGGATTACGAGTAAGACAACCCCGGCCGATCATCTCATGCATGATGACCGGGTTAATCATCATACAAGCACCGCTGGTTTCTGAAATTTATACGAGATTTTGATTAGGAGGAGATGAGGGAGATCAAATTGAGAAGAAGAAACAAAATAAAAAGAAAGAAGGCGGCGATGAGAAGGAATGAGACGGCAACGCTTCAAAGAGGTCAATAATATAATAAAATAAATGGAGGATGGCCGTCGACTTAGAGGCGACGTGGATTTAACAGTGCCACTTTTCCTATATACTCTTTTTTCTTTTTTATGATTCCTGTATACCCAATCGCGCCTGCACGCTGCAACTTTGACCACGTCACTCTATTATCTTTCCTTCGTGAATCGTAAGAGGCTTAATTAATTTCCCACGTGCCTCTATCATTCGTGACTTGTACCTACCAACTTGGCTTAATAACACCTCTGTCACCACTGCCACCTCTGCATCACTAATTAATTTCTTCGTTCTCAAAAACAATGTCATAGTTTTTACCCATTATTATTTTTAGTCCTTTGTAATACGAAAATTAAAAACTTAAATAATGCAGAAGGGGAACGATGCCTGCTTGCGAGGCTCTCAACCACATACACCCCCTTTCCCTGTTTTACGCCTCCTCTGTCCTTGAAATTAATTTTGTGGCGGAGCCTTGCAACCTTTGGGATTAGCATCCCTCCTAAGTAGAAATATAGTTTTAGGCAGTGTTGCAGAAATCGGCCGATTCTGTGCGGAATCGGCCGATTTAAATCGGAATCGGAATCGGCCGATTTAAATCAGAATCAGTTTTTAGGAAATTATCAAAATACCCTAGGTATGATTTTTATTAAATTATTTAAGCATGGGTAAAATGGTAATTTGGATTTTAAAAACCTAAAATCAAACCCGCTCCGCCGACACTGCCGCCGCTCGTCCGCCCGCCGCCGCCCGGTTTCCGCCTCCGCCGTGCGGCCTCGACTCCGCGCTCGCCGCCGACCGGGCTGCCGACCTCGCCGCCGACCTCGCAACATCGCCGCCCACCCGTGGTCGGACCGAATTGGGCACGCACGAATCGCCGCCGACTCCGCCGCCGGCTCCGGGCCGCCGACGGTTCGTCCGGCCGGGCTGCCGACATCGACCGGGCTGCCGACATCCTCTGACATCGCCGCCGCGAGACTCGCCGCCGACCGGGCCGCCGGTGGCGGCGGGGGGGTAAAAATCGCACGGTGGCATTCTTGTAATTAAAAGTTGACTCGAGTCTAACTCGAGTCAAAAATAATAATTAATTCGAAATAATTTAAAAAAATCTTAAAAAATATTTAAAAATATCAAAAACTATAATACACAAAATAATATCAAAATAACATCAATACTTAATTTTAATATATTTATATTATAAATTGTCAAATTATTATATATAACTGATTAAATTAATTTGGACCGATTCAACTGAACCGATTCCTGGCCGATTCAGACCGATTCCGATTCCGATTCCGATTCACTGGAAAACCGATTCCGATTCCAATTCCGATTTATGCAACCATGGTTTTAGGTTCGAATCTTGGTGTCTTGTTATGTCATGTGACGTAATAATACAAATAAATATATTCACTCTTATAATTATATTTGTTAAATACTTATTATTTTTTACTAATAATATTGGGATGAAGTTGTTACCACCATCCATCTACGTCTATCACGGTTTGATAGTTATGTGACTTTAACAGCTGGCTAGTTAATACGACTTTATGAGCTGGCTAGTTAAGAGTGCGACTATTGCACCTGTTCTCCCGCCAAAAACCTCAATCTGGTCGGTTCAGTTGCTTCGAAAAGATGGCAGAAAAAAATCCTTTGTTCATGCACACAGTATGGGTTCCCTTTTGGAAGCCTTAGTTCTTTTATTTTTAAGATAGATAAAAAGTAGGTCTCTCTGAAAGAATATCATGAAAGGAACCTCCTTGGCCCTAGCCTGTGGCCTATGTGACGTGAACATTTCACAAGTAAGGAGATAGAATATCATATTACTTACACTCCTGAAGTGCTTGCTACTCGTGACTCGTGAGAGCCCTTCTTTTCGAGGTTTTTTATTTTATTTTATTTTTATTTTAATGGAAAGAGGGGTGGTTGGTTTTTTCGGGCTGGCTTAGGTGGATGTGGTGCAGAATAATGGGATTTTTTATTACCGAATTTCATTTTTTTTGTATTTACCCAAATAAAATAAAATAAAAGATAAAAAGATAAAGTATACGCGACTTTAACGTTAAAACCTTCTTTAATATAAAGAAAAATTATTACTCAAAATAACAAATTTACCATGATTATAAATATAGAATCTTGTATTTACATGTGATACAGTTCATATAACTTATATGAAGTATATTTTTTATTTGCACTAATTTAGTTAATTTTACTAATCAAAATTAACGTAGATAAATAGAAAAAATAAGAATAATTATAACTTTTTAACTCAATTTAATATTTTTATTCTTTTTATCTTAATTATCTAAATAATTATAACAAAAATTAATTTTAAAATATCTATTAACTAGTGTATTTTTTATCAACGATCTAAAAATAAGTCATAGTAATGTCAAAAAAAATATCAACCTTCTACTTATACACTTTACTTTTAATACATATAAATAAATATAATTTTATGAGACCTATTATAAAAAATTTAAATCAAATATGTAACATATATAAGTATATGCATGAGGTGTACGTCACCCTAATTTTTTTAATAAATCTATTATAATCATATTTTTCTATTGAGATAATATATTTCTCAACTATAAATCAATTTTAAAGGGTAGAGAATGTGTTAAATTGACAAATATTTTCTATCGTGAAACAATTGCACATGATTAACAATCTAATATAGAAACCAAATGCCAAGTTAGTATTTTCTTATTGCAACACGCAATTTCTTCTTCTTTTCGTATTAACACTACATTGGTGACTTTTTCTTTTCTTGAGTACTCTATACTCAATAACTGATCTCATTCCGAGATCCTCCCCATTCTCGCCCAGTCTCACATCACAATTTATTTGTCTTTTTTAAGCCCTATGCTCAAGTACTTCTCCGAGGTCTATAACAGATCTCACTAGGGGTGTGCATTGGTCATACAGACATCAAACAAATTATTATCCACGTCTATCCAAAATTTCGTCAAACAAAATTTGTCCGACCAACTTTAGACATCAAATTATCCGTCAGCCCCGAACAATGTATGTGGACAGTCCGAAATTACCATATTTTCCTAAAAAAACTATAGCGAGTAGAGGTGAACTCCTCTCCGCCACCGCTACCTTTGCCGCCACAGTCTGCCCTCTGCCGCCATGCTCTGCACTGCCACAAAACCCCTCCACGCCATTACAAAATCACTCTGCGACTGTGCGACACGAAACTTGCCTGCCCTCTGCCGCCGCTTGCAAACCGCCTCCTCTGCCTCCTCTGCCTCCTGCATCCTCCGCCCTATGCGCCGCAGCAAAACCCCTCCACTGGCTCAGTGAGCCCGACGAATCTATGACGTCGATGTACTCGGCGGAGGTGGCGGCTTGCCGGAAAATGGCTAAACAGAGGCAGTCAGTGGTGGGTGACTAGATCCGGTAGGCCTGGGGGGCGATGGGCTTCGCTCTTGTAAGGGAAGGCCATGGGAGAGTTGACAATGTCAAAGCGGTAACTGGATGGCCGCGACGACAGTCGCAGGTGGCGGAATCAACAACGCGAGCACGTCGCTAGGGGCGGCGTCGTGGAGGCCGGATGATGGCCGGGGCGATCAGTGCATCACGGCAATGCCGCGGCGGGGCCTGACGGTGACGATCAGCGGCAGGCTGACTTCGACGGCGGCGGCAGTGGCGACGACAAGAAGAAGGGGGCGGCGCGACAAGGGTTTGGACGGGGAAGAGAAAAAGGGTCTAGGGGTTGATTGATGGCAATAATAAATAAAACTTGACTCGACTCCCTCTCGAGTCAATAATAATAATTAACTCAAAATAAATCCTTAAAAAATTTATAAAATAGGAAAAAATCCCATAAAATAAAATAAACACTATAACATCATAATGACATGCTCTATAACTAACAACCCACCCAAATTCCCCGTAATGTATCCTAACGCAATAAATAGCCTAAAACTAATTCCATGATCCACTATATATAAAAATAATAAAATAACAGGCATACTCTCATATATTCTAATAACTCATTCTTTTTTGCTGTATTCATGACATTATCATTATATACTTGGATACACATGACCCTCATGACTCATACACACAACTGGCACCGGCTCAGTACATATATTTTAAAATATACTCGACTCAAACTGACGTCTCGAACCGATAACCCTGACTCATATTGCGGGTTTTACATTATGTTTATAATGTGATATATTTTTTCGAAGATGGATCATACAAGTTTATTATTAAATGTAAATGAACAAAGTAGATGTGAAAAAGATAGCAAAAATTAATTGCTAAAGAAGAATTTATAGACAGTACATTATCAAGAAAGAAAAAAATAATATCTAGTGTATGCGCCTATTTTGATAAAAAATATTAGAAGAATGAAACATCTCCTATTTGTCATTATTATGAAAAGAATTTGAAGGAACTGAAAGTTATGAAACTATTCATTTATAGAAGCATATTGAAGGGAAATATCTTAATTTCAAAATAAAGAAGATATAAAACATGAATAACTTTTTTCTATTTTTTTTATGTAAGTGGGCTAGATGAAGAATCAATTATTAGAATATTTTATCTTTAAAATATATGTAATATTGTACTATATTTTAATGTCAATGATTATTTTAAAGTTTCTAAATATTGATTATCTTTTGTTTAACTTTAAAAATTGAGAACATGTTATCTAAATTGTAAGTAGTTTAACATAATGTGAATGTATAATTCTAAATTCTTAAATATAAGAGTAACTTTTATCCTTTTTATATGTTTGTAACTATAATATTAGTCTTACAAAAATTGAAAATATTATATTATTAATATAAAATATTAAACACTCGGCCGGTCGTTCAATCAGACAAAAAAATATCAATGTTTAGTTTGTTTTAATTCGGTTGAATTCGGTCGGTTAAATTCGGTCGGACATACTTTGAATGTCAGACAGACAGACAAATTCGAACATCCGCGCCCACCCTTAAATCACACTTCGAGATCAAACCATATGGCAATAAGACCTTCCAAGTATTTCAAAGCTTTAAGTTTCAAGCGTCTCCCCAGCATGAGGCCTTTTTAAAAAGATAACACATTCCATCGGCGTCTCTTCAAAAATACACTCATTTGACGTCTATTTGAAAACATTATTTTTTTCGCACCTCTCTGGAGCCGAAGCTAGCCTCTTCGAAAACAAACCACAACAAACATGTCCAACAAAATATTTATTGATGAGGGATAAAAAATACCATTCTATAATATGAGTCCTTTAAAAAATTATGAAGAGCTGATTTTTTTTATAAAAGAAAATAACTTTAACAATGATCACCGTACGTAAGTTGCAATCTGCACGAAATTAAATATGAAATCTCAATAGAGAAGAGCTACTTTTAAATTCTCTGGTACACCTTTTCTGTTATTTGGATTTGACCTTAATTTAAATTTACTTCATGGATCAGGTTTTGTTTCCTTAGGCGACAAGGGCCTCACTTTTTACCTAAGATTAAATGGGAAAGTGATGACGATGGGGCTATTTTTTTCTTATTTAATAAATAAAAAATGGTGACGCCCACCCAATTATGCAATCCGGCCAGGGATCACTTTGGTTCAACCCCGAACTCTAAAAAAATAATATATAAAATAATTAAAAATACCACAAGCATGCAATGATTGACACATAAATACTACGAGAAATCATTGCAATATATACTTTAATAAATATTTAAACTATATAAAGTTTGCAACACCCTTATTCAGTTTGAATACAAACCGAATCAAAGTTTTAATTTTTTTAATTGCTACTCTTACTCAAAACGCCAACTATTGGACTACACCTAACAACTTGAGGCATCAAAAGACGAAAGACCCTAGGGATTCTAATGTGCATCAAACATGAAACACACAAAAACATGTGCAGACACATAAAGTTGGGCTCAGGCAATTAATAAATTCTAAATAAATCAAAGTTACAAAGGAAATTTCAAATTCTAGAAAAAATTTGGCAGATTTTTCTTGTAAAACTTATCACTCGAGTCAGAGTTTTACATTAGCAAACTAATTAGTTCAACTGTCGTTTCGAGTTGAGTCAATTTCAAGACCTGCGTGCTGAGTCGAGGCCAACCGTGACACATGAACAATAAGGGGTCAAGTGTATCCAAGTATATGATAATAACGTCAGAAAAATAATGAGAAATGAGTTATCAAAATATATGATAGTATGAAGTTATTTTTTATGTATTTAATCGTAGAATTTTTTAGGCTGAATAACGTATTAGAATGCATTAAAGAGCAGTTTGGGTGGGTTATTAGTTATGGACCATGTCATTTTGATGTTATGGTATGTATTATATTTTATAGGAGTTTCCCTTATTTTTTTGATTTTTTTAGAATTTATTATGAGTTAGTTATTATTTTTTACTCGAGCCAGAGACTAGTCAACTTTTATTTACTAGGTTGCCACCCAACCTTCATCACGACCCTTTCCTCCACTACACCCCAACGCCGCACCCGTCCTCACCATCGACACCCCCTTCGACGTCCACATCGCCGCCGATAGACGTGGGGGGGGTGTGGGGCGGGTAGTGGGGTAGGCTTATGCGATGTAAATATTAGAGTTTGGGGTTACACCAAAGCACACTTGTCAATAAAACATATCACAATTAAATTAAACACATTTAATAGCATTTACATGGCATTCACCGTATATTTTACAGATTCATGACAATCATAACACATTTTAAACATTTTTTAGGCGGGAGGTTGTTTGATTTTTACATGAGCCCTTATTGTACAAAATAAAATAAAAGATATACTCTTTCAACCCATAGTTTCTTTTTGGCTCTATATACCTACACGAGTAACATAGTTTAGCTACCTAGGCTATTCTAATTGTTTGCATGAAATTGTGACATGGGCTTGGCCTTTTACACAAATTCAAAAAATAGAGGGGGGGGGGAGGTTGTTCCCTCACTCGTTGAGGGCCAATGCGATGCAAATATTCGAATTCGGGGTTACGCCCAAGTACACGTTTTAGTAAAATATATCACAATTAAATTAACTATTTAGTACAAAATTTAGATAGAAAAATTACATAAGTTGAACTTTCATTGATAATTACTTTAAGATACAAAAGTTTACAAGGAAACTCTAAAAATAAATCTTCCTTCACTTATTATAGTATGAAGTTTTAGGTTTAAAATCCATCACTTGATAATTATTGCCGGAAACCGCCGGAAACCAGATTTGCTAGAATTCGCCGGATCTTTTGTTGAGTTCACCCAATTGAACTTGATCGAACTTCGGACACCACTGAGCGCCGAATTCGAGCTCCGAGACGGGTGACAAAACCCTAACCGTCACCGATTGCTGACGACGCAAGGTATAATTACCTTCGATTTAATTATTTAAAATTAATCATTATTAGTACAACATGCCAAGATTGGTGCATTGTGTGTTATAATTATATATATAAATGTAGATTTGATTAAGAATAAAATATGAAATTGTTTGATTGAGTGGTGTTAAAAATGGAAGCTAAGAAATTAATTAGGCTAGCTAAGTAATGATCATGATCTAATGCAAACTAGCCTAAGTAGACTTGCTAGAATTGACATAGGTTGATGTGACTATGATTGATGCATGATGGATGTATGCGTGATATAGGATGTATGACTGCATCATGAACGGGCGTTAGCTTTTAGTTTATCGTGTAGGTACGGAGTAAGAGTTCGCCGCCTAAGCGTGAGGACCCGATTGGAGCTTCTACCAGGTCCGTTTAGAATTCATTTTCTGTTTTACGTATTATATTATGTATTTGATTTATCATATGCAGGACAAGTTAAGTGGCATTTTATCGGATTCCACTTAACTCGGGTCATTTAGCCAACAGTTTTCTAGATTAATAACCCTCGAAGTTAAGATCCCTTGAGTTAGTTTTCAAAATTCAGATCCACCACAAGTTGCCTTCAGGTGTATTGTATAAATCCCAACCTGGACTTGTATATGTATAGTTTTCGAGTTTTCAATAAGAGATGGAATAAGGGAAATTCGACAACCATGTTATGCGAGTGGACACTTGCTAGTCAATAATAGGTTTGGAACTGGTGAGTGTCCACTCCATTCTTGTGGGATCCTGACAACTCCAACTTTGAGTTCTTCAAACCGGAAGAAGTGTGGAGGTTTACAGGTACTGCTTTGCAGCGCATATCCATACTTGTGGTGAAAAAAGGTACTGAAGGCGCATGTCTAAGTGTATTCGGTCTTTGTAATCAGGGCTAGGAATAATACGGAGGATGTAGAGGGCTAAGATGAATGAGAATGGTTTTCCTGCACAAAGAGATAGTTTAAATGGCTAAGGAAAGAGAATGTGATGAAAAGATAATGATATGGAAAGGGGACGCTATGACCCGAGGGCGACGGCTCCCATTACTACCCTTGTGAGAGTTATTGAGGAAGCATATGAGATTTTTATTCAACATGAGGGTTAGCTCTCCTGTGCCAGATTGATATTAGTTATTTTTTAGACTGGTAATACTCGTTACTGATGGTTTTCTATATTTATGTAGGTGAGAACTATGAAGGATGAGCACTGTCGGGCTGCGGAGGAGTAGCACGAAACCGTGCACATGTGTACCTGCCATGTGTAATATATAATGATAGTATTGCATGTTGTGTGAATGATGATAGTCATGTTGTGTTATGCCTTGATAAACTGTTTATAAAATAAATAAATAAATGTGTATGAACAAGGAGCCTTGAAGTTCAAACTCGGCTCAAGTGAAAACTGAAGGGATAATGACTAAATGTCATGATAGATTATCATGTTTTATACTATTTTAATAAAATATTTATGTGCCCTTGTTGTGGACATGTTGGCCCTTATTGTACTTATAGGGGAAATTTTGTCTGTTTTTGAAGAAATATATATTTTCTTTTGATTTCTCATTTATTGTATGGTCTTGTTTTTGTTTGCACATCATAGCATGCATATAGGACCACGTTAGAACCCAAGCATCTCATCTATGCATTTCATGATAGACTTTATTTAGAATTTAGATTTCATATCAAATTATCGAGAGAAATAAAATAAATAAATGAAATAGCGGAAGCGTACCTGAAGCCATAAAGAAATCAGAGTCTTGATCACTTAGGTTTTGGATCTTCCAAATTCAAGACTAGTTTTCTAAACCAAAGTTCTGGACAATGGGATACCAGAACGAAACCAGATATGAATTCAGGGACCATAACCTCCATATTTATAGTCTTAGTTCCATAAATTCAATTCCACCCATAACGAAAGAGAATTTATGAAAAGGTATCTACACATTAAATTCCACACTTTTCTCATTAAATTCCACACCTTAATTTATGGCTCATAACCTTTAACTTTAGTAGATCAATTTAATTTAGCCAACCTTATATAATAACATATGATACAATTCTGATTCATGTATATATTTATGTCCAATTTCAACAATCTCCCACTTGGACTTAATATATACACAAAATAATTGTATAACTTTATGAGCTCCAAACATATGTCATTATACCAAAATAACAATCTCGTCCATTAATCAATGTCAATATAGGATCAAGGCGATTTTCGTCACAATGAGCGTAACTAAACCTTCCATGGTCACATACACCAACATAATCAAATGACATAGATCAAGTATGGATGTGTAGCATGAAAATTACATGTAATTTGATCTGAACATGCCTATTTTCAACTGGTCCAACCTTATGAGATCACCAAAATACCAAAACAGAGTGAACCTTAAACCAAAATACTGCAGTTTATTACAAACTCCCACTAAAGTAACATATCATCAAATGATACAATACCCATCTGAGCAACATGCTCATGAAAGACCTTGGGTAGTAATCCTTTAGTAAGCGGATCCGCAACCATGGAGTTTGTTCCAATATGTTCTATTGATACTTTACCACTCGAACTCTTTCTTTACAACAAGAAACTTGATCTCTATATGTTTTGATTTAGATGAGCTCCGTTGTATTTGAATATGACACTGCAGACTGATGGTCACAGAATATCTTAAGTGGTCTTCAATATTATCAACAATACGTAGCCCTGTGACAAAATTCCGCAACCATATTCCTGATTGGATGCCTCATAACAAGCTATGAATTCGGCTGCCATAGTGGAAGAAGCTATGAGTGTCTGCTTAGCACTTTTCCAAGAAATAGCTCCACCAGCTAGTAGATAGACATAGCCGAAGTGGATCGACGACTATCTTGACATCCAGCAAAATCGGAATCAGAATATCCTGTGATCTCAAGTTGATCCGATTTCGATATGTGAGCATGTAATGTTTTGTTTTCTGAAGATACCTCATGACCCTTTGGCTGCTATCCAGTGATCCAACCCTGGATTACTTAGATATCTGCCCAACATTCCAACAATATACGCAATATCTGGACGTGTACATACTTGAGCATACATAAGACTTCCACTACTGAAGCATAGGAATCTTTGCATTTCCTTTTCTTCTATATCATTTTTGGGACACTGATTGAGACCGAATTTGTCTCCTTAGAAATAGGGGTATCTCTGGTTTACAATTTGCATGCCAAATCTTTAAGCACTTTTCTATATATGTCTTTGTGATAATCCAAGTATACATCGATCGCGATTCAGATGTATTTGAATTCTAATACAAAGATGCATTACCAAGATCTTTCATTTCAAATTTCTTTGACAAAAGATTCTTGGTTTCGTGCAAAATCTATATTATTACTGCAAGTAATATATCATCAACATATAAAACCAGAAAATATACTTACTCCCACTAAACTTATGGTATATGCAATCATCAATCACATTCAACTCAAAACCAAATGAAAGAATCACTTGATGAAATTTGTGATACCATTGACTAGAAGCTCTGCTTAAGTCCATAGATAGATTTCTTTAATTTGCAAACCATCTTCTTTGAATCTCCTAATACAAAGTTTCTGTTGCACCATATAAATTGTTTCATCAATGTCACCATTTAAACAGTTTTACATCCATCTGATGTAACTCAAGATCAAATGTACACCATAATTATTCTAACAGTCTTTGATGAACTGAAGAAAGTCCATTATAATCAATGCCTTCTTTATAAAGCCTTGCAACAGACTGTCTATATCTTCTATATACCTTGAATCCCTCTTGGTTTTAAATATCCATTTGCAACCAATGGTTTCGTACTTCAGGCAATGAGACAAGATCCCAAACGTCATTAGTTTTCATGGACTTCATCTCTTCATTCATGGCATCAATCCACTTTGAAAATTAGAACTCTTCATGGCTTGATGAAAACTGATTGGATCATCATTAACCATTTCATTATTATCCTCATGTTCTTGGAGAAAGATAATATAATCATCTGAAATTGCTTTCTCCTTCTCTGTGGATCTCCTCAATGGCATTTGCTCTTGAGGTTGTTGAGTTTGTTCTTCAGGTATAACTTGAGTAGGGAGATTCTCGACATTGTCTTGTAATTCTGGTATTGTTTCTTGAACAACATCGAAATATGATCCTGATTCTGATTTTTATCAAGAACAATTATGGGAAGAGAATCAGATTCTTCTTCAAAACAAAGTCTCTAACCTCATTTCCTTTCCAAACCAACATCCTCAAAAACTGGGCATTTCTGTCTCAAAAATGACTTAATAGTGGGATCATAAAACTTATACCCTATTGACCGATCAGAGTACCCAACAAAATAACTGCTAACTGTTCTTGAGTCCAGTTTCTTTTCATTTGGTCTATAAGGCCTTGCCTCAGCTGGACAACCCCAAATGCGTAAATGCATTATACTGAGCCTTTTCCAGTCCATAATTCATAAGGGGTCTTAACTGTTGCTTTTGTTGGTACTCTATTAAGAAGATATACTGCTGTCTTTAGTGCCTCACCTCAGAGTGAATCAGGCAAAGTAGTATGAGCAATCATACTTCTACCATGTCCTTTAATGTTCGGTTTCGTCTCTCAGCAACACCATTCATACTAAGAGTACCTGGCATTGTGTATATGGGACGATTCCACACTCTTCTAGAAATTTGGCAAATGGTCCTGGACGCTGTACACCTGATCCATCATATCTGCCATAGTATTCACCACCACGATCAGATCTGATAGCCTTAATAGTTCTGTCAAGTTGGTTCTCAACTTCAGCTTTATATGCTTAAATACTTCCAATGTTTGAGACTTCTCATGAATGAGATAAAGGTAACCATAACCAGAATAATCGTCTATGAACGTAATAAAATATTGTTGACCAGTCTCAAGAAGTCGTAGGAAGGGCCCACAAATGTCCGTATGTATTAGTTCTAAGACGTTTGAAGATCTATTGGCACCTAGTCTCCTTATATTTGTTTGTTTTCCTTAATGCACCCAATACAGATTTGAAAATCTGCAAAATTAAGAGAATCAAGAATTCCATCCGACATAAGTCAGTACAATTCTTTGTTTAGAAATGTGTCCTAAACGCTTATGCCATAGTAAACAGAATTCTCATTGGTTAATTTTCTCTTTGTACCACATAGTTCCACATGCAAGGTTTCATTAAAGATGCAATAGTATCAAGTAAATATAGATTATCATAAAAGACAAGGACCCTGTACCCACAATATTTGAATTTAGAAAAAGACTAAACTTATTATTTCTAAATGAACAAGAGTAACCAGATTTGTCCAATATAGAAATAGAAACCAAATTTCGTCTAAAAGACGGTACTACATGTGTCTCTTTCAAATCCAAATAAAATCCTGTCTCCAATAATAATCTAAAAATCCCTATTGCTTCAACTATAACTGATTTGCCATCACCCATATAGATGAATCTTTCAGCATCATTTGGCTTCAGTAACTCAGGCAACCTCACATTGACACACTTATGTGAGTAGTAGCACCGAATCTAGCCACCAAGTGTGTATTGATATCGAAACTAGATTAACCTCAGAACAAACAAAATTAAGAAATGAACCTTTCTTTACACGCCAGGCGTGATACTTAGTGCATTCTTCTTCATATGTCCAGATTTACCACAAAGAAACAGCAAGAAACTTGATTTTCTTTCTTTGCTGTTGCGTGTGAG
Source organism: Piper betle (assembly GCA_033002965.1). NCBI lineage: Eukaryota > Viridiplantae > Streptophyta > Magnoliopsida > Piperales > Piperaceae > Piper > Piper betle. The sequence goes on along the minus strand of JAURVB010013618.1, from coordinate 14,329 downwards.
ACCCATTATCAGCATCCTTAGTCCTCTTTCTTTCTTATTTTTATCCTTATAGGTACTAGCCAAGTGAGCACTCTCAACCTGTTCTTGCTTCAATCTTTCTTCTTCTTGCACACAATAAGAAATAAGCTCATTAAGAGTCCATTTATCCCTTTGACAGTTGTAACTGACCTTGAATTGACCGATTGTGCAGGTAGAGAAATTAAACTAAATGCACGAGCAAATCTTCAGATAGCTCTAACTTTAGTGCTTTTAGTTTTGAAGCAATATTTGACATCTCTAAGATGTACTCCTTATGCTTGTTTTGCCTTTATACTTCATTGAAATCAAGTTCGTCAACAGCGTACTTGTTTCAGCTTTATCATTTTTGACAAAACGTTTTCAATTTCTTTAAGAAACTCACTGGTTGTAATAACCTTTTCCAAACATCGCTCTGAAGGTCTCTGGAATTCCCGTTTCATGATCATAAGACTCATGCGATTTGAACGTTCTCATTTCTCAATGTCCCGTTTGTCCTCATTGGAACTTTTATCAGTAAGAGAAGCAGGTTGTTCAGTCCTTAATGCAAGGTCAAGATCCATGCAGCTGAGAATAATCATTATGCTTCTTCCAATCCTTAAAGTTATCTTTAAGCATTGGTACTGAGTTTATGTTGCAGAAAATATAGAAGCAGACTGATTAACTGAAGAGAAAACAACATGCCCACAAATAAGATTAATAATTTTTAATCCCATTAATAGATACCTAGCACAACATCAATATTTAGTCTTTGGACAGAAATATCAATTTGTAAATGGTACTCTTAGTGCAATAATCAAATATAGATAATAAATCTGTCAAATAATAAACCTTCCTTTGGCTGATTTATCATTCACATGAAAACCTAAAATTATCTCATATTTATTATTTTAATGTCATAATCAAATATGGATAATAAATCATGTCAGATAAAAACCTTCCTTTTGGCCGATTTATTATCCACATGGAAACCTGATAATTATCCCATATTTATTACAATAATGAGTCTTTAGTGTAGTAAAATATGAACAATAAATCTGTCAAATAATAAACCTTCCTTTTGGCCGATTTATCATCCACATGGACACTTGATAATTGTCCCATACCTATTACCACATATGAATATAGAATTCTATCAAACATTAACCTTCCTTTTGGCCGATTAATATCCACATGAATTAAATACTCATAATTATCTTAATATTTAAAAATAATTAATTTCACAAAAGAGCTACTTTGGCAGACATATTGTAGTCCTTAATAAATTTTAAAATATTAATTATGTTTTAACCAAAAGGTTATAAAAATATCTTTATGTGGGAGTTTCCAAAATTATAACCTTTTGTAACTTTATTTTCCTCATGTTATGTTACCAAAAGAGGACCTTAATTTTGGGATTAAATCCCACAAAAATTTATAAAATAAAACCTAAAGCTCAATAATTTGATATGAAGTTGGCTCTGATGCCGCTTGATAGACTTTATTTAGAATTTAGATTTCATATCAAATTATCGAGAGAAATAAAATAAATAAATGAAATAGCAGAAGCGTATCTGAAGCCATAAAGAAATCAGAGTCTTGATCACTTAGGTTTTGGATCTTCCAAATTCAAGACTAGTTTCTAAACCAAAGTTCTGGACAATGGGATACCAGAACGAAAACCAGATATGAATTCAGGGACCATAACCTCCATATTTATAGCCTTAGTTCCATAAATTCAATTCCACCCATAACGAAAGAGAATTTATGAAAAGGTATCTACACTAAATTCACACTTTCATTAATTCACACCTTAATTTATGGCTCATAACCTTTAACTTTAGTAGATCAATTTAATTTAGCCAACCTTATATAATAACATATGATACAATTCCTGATTCATGTATATATTTATGTCCAATTTTCAACATTTCATATTTGCACTTCCATCTTAAGACGCCGAGGAAAGATCCGGGTCGGTTTAACCAAGCTTAGTAGATTAGCAAACGGTTCGGTTGTCGGTGACATTTTCAGATTGGTTCACATGTTAGCCAAAACGGGGTGTTACAATAATAACACTACCCATGGGTGTTAATTTTTTATTTGTTGATAATGGACGAAATCGACTTCTAACAAATTTCCCTTCTTTTCCCGAGTAAGAATAAGTCGTCTCTTAGCTTTAGAAATCCGAGCCATGTAAATCGGTTTTGCCAATGTAGTGGGTCCACACGTAATTATCCAAAGCCAAGTTGCTGCTACATATTTTTTTCAAGTTGTTGCTGCAACGTTGCAAAGGAAGGTGGTGCTGATTAATTGTGGGTCCCATTTAATTGCATTTTGTCATTTAATTCATGTACATTTTGATTTTGATTAGCAAATCCAATTAATAACTTCATAGTTATAAATTAGCCCCCGCACTAACATCAGTCAAACGGATAAAACGTAACCCATGTGAGAAAAACCCCTAACTTAATAGAATGATCACGTTTTAATACTTCAAACTTGTGCCCTTTTTTTGCATTTTGTTTTTATGGACAACGAACAAAACAAGTGAATACATCATGAAAGGGGATGACCCCCAAGCAACAGGGCCACACCACCTTTAAAAATTTGGCATTAAACCCCATTTTGACAATCAATCAATTTGTCGGAGAGAATTACCATCTTTGACTATAAATGCCATCATTTCCCTCACCGGGAGACAATACACTTATTCTCCGCGTAGACTCCTTTATCCAAGTATATATTAGGCTAAATCGGTTTATAATTCTTTGAACTTATATTTTTGGAATGATACTTACACCTCTTGCCGTATGTTTTAAAAGGTGTGCCCTTACATGTACTCTTACACTTATATCATAAACTCTATCTCTCACCCAACTAATCAACAATTGTATGTGCTAATTAAATATCATACAAAATATATGTTCTTTGAATGTCTCAGCTGTTCTCTCAAATTAGTATGTGAGTGGTTCCTATTACTCAAATTATTTATTAATACTAATATTTCATTAATTATATGCAATGTATTGACATATAATGCACACACAATCAACTCTCAACAACATTTACATACTCATCTTCGAGTATATGTACTCAATCAAGACATATAAATGCATCAACCCATCAACAACAACAACTAATCATAAATAAAGCATTAAATATTATTAAATACTATTGAGCACTCGGGTATCTAGTGTGTACTGTAGAGTGATTGAATGCGTTCTGCTCGTTGTGCTTAGGTGTTCCGCCACTTTTTCGTAAATATATTTTTTATCGGAAAGCCAAATGCCAAACGCTAGGGCACTCAAATTTTTGGGGGACGGGTCTCCTACTACTATTCACACTTCCAAATTTTTACGAAATTCAATTCTTTTTATGCATTCAACAATTAAGATTAATTCTTTTTCAACCTAACAAGTTTATATAATGATTCTAAACATACTCATGATAGATTTTCATCAAATTAGCTATTAAAGAGTATAGAAGATGATATATTTTCTATATGTTAATGCATACATCAATTTTCATGTTAAATCATTACCATGGCATGCCAAAATTTAGAAAACATGTTAATATAATTAGTCTACATGTAATCATCATAAATCTACGAAAATAAATAAAGCAATTATATGAGACATGTATAAAAAGAAATTACATATGAAAAAATCTACTCTTTTCATAGACAACACACATACAAGAAATCCAAACCTTATTAATTCATCATACAACATAGTCCTTCACAAAACAAACAATGTCCATGATTTCTTTTCTCGAGAAATCATCAAAATTCACATAATCATGATGCATGCATGTCTATATGAAAATAGGGAAAATATCATAAACAACATCAGTTTTCTTTTAAAAATAGCCAAGTTTACAAAATTATTTCAGAAATGGACATTTTTAAAATTTTTATATTAATTATGACCAAATTCTCTCATTTTTAAATAATGACAAAAATACCCATAAGATTTATTTTTACTTATACCAAAATATATAATAGATAAAACTTATAAATTTTTTTACTAAATTTATATATATAAATAAAAATTAACTGATGAATATTAAATAGAATATAAAACTATCTTATTGATGAGCTAAAAAATCAAAAAAATATTTTTATTGAATTTTGGACAATTAAAAAGAAAATTGAATTTTAGGTCATCAAAATAAAAATAAAATAAAATAAAATTATTTTTAGATGTTTGAAAATTTAATTTGAAATTGTCATATTTTATTGAAAATTAAAACATTTGTTTTATCCAATATATTTTTATTATGAATACTTTTTAAAAAATAAAATATCATTCATTATATAAAACACAAAAAAATATGTTTCTAAAAATTTAAAATTAGACTAAGGGTGTAAAACCCATGATTCGAGTCAGGGTTTTATATTCAGAACCGGTCGGTTCGACCGTTATTTTCGAGTCGAGTCAGTTTTAGAACACATGTACTGAGCTGACGCCGGTCTCGTGTATGAACCATGAGGGTCATGTGTACCCAAGTATATGATGATAACGTCTTGAGCACAGCAGAAAAAAATGAGTTATCAGAATAAATGAGAGTATGCAGTTCATTTTTTTATTATGATATATAATGGATCGTAGAATTAGTTTTAGGCCGTTTACCACATTAGGACGCGTTACGGGCATTTTGGGTAGGTTGATAGTTCTAGAGCATATCATTATGATTTTTTGGTGTTGTTTGATTTTACGGGATTTTTTCTGATTTTTATGAATTTTTTAAGATTTAATATGACTTAGTTATTATACTTGACTCGAGCTAGAGACGGGTCAAGTCTTAATTACAAGTTTGCCACCCAACCATTTCTTCTCCACCCTCGACCTTTTCTCCCCCACGCCCAAACCCTAGCCGCTGCGTCGCCCTTGTTCGCGCGCCACGGCCGACGCCGCCTGGCCGTCGATCGACGCCGCCCAGCCAGGCGCCCTGCCGCCCCGACCAGGCCCGGCCACGAGCTGGCCGCTGCGACGCGAGGAATCACCGCTGTGATGCAGCACTTGCGTTGCCAATCGTGCCGCCGTCGACCGTCGCCACCACGTTCAGGTGGTCGGCTCGATGTCCTCAACCCCTCAGCTGCCTTTCCCGACCGGAGCGAAGGCCATCGCTGGCCTAGCCGGCCAGATCTAGCGACCCATTGCCGCCGCTCCATCTTATGCATTTTCCGGCGAGCTACCACCTCCGTTGGCCGCGTCGACCTCGTAGATGAGTCGGACTCGCCGAGGTGGTTCCGAGGGTACCCGAACACGACCACTTTCCAGCCAGTAGACGCCGCCGGTGATTGTCGCCGGAAAACCATCGGAAGCCGCTGGAAAACCGCCAACAGCTGCCGGAAAACCGTCGAAAAATTGGAATTTCTGGAATTCACTGGAATTCATCGGATCTTCCGCGGGGCTCACCCAGTCGAGCCTGATCGAGCTTCAGATGCCGATGAGCGCCGAATTTGAGTTCCGAGACACGCGACGAAACCCTAACCGTCGCCGATTGTCGACAACGTGAGGTATAATTACCTCCGATTGATTTATTTAAAATTGATGATAATTGTTAGCATAGCATGCTAGGGTTGATTAATTATCATGATTAATGTCTTGACCATGAATAAAGTAAAGATGTGCATGATGAGATTGTTAGTGAATGAAGTAAGTGATCTAATGAGATGAATTGTGTATGAGCATGTTAATCTAGTACGATGCAACTTAGAAGAACAGAATAAAATATGGTATGAATAGCTTGAGTTAGGATTATTTACTCTTATAATTATCTGATTGTTATTTTGATGGATGATCTTGTGGTTGCATTGTGTGATTGATGTTCATTGAGTTTGATGCATCATTTAGTTAGCGGGCGTTAGTATTTAGTTTTGATATGTAGGTACGGAGTAGGAGCTCGCCGCCTAGGCGCGATGACACGCTTGGAGCTTCTACCAGGTCCGTTTAGGACTCAACTCTGTTTTACGTCTTTCTATTGTATGTTTGTCTTATCATTTGCAGGACGGGTTAAGTGGCGTTTTATTGGATCCCACTTAACTCGGGCCATCTAGCCAAACATTTTCCGGATTAATAACCCCACGAGGATGAGATCCCTCGAGGTTGATTTCGAAAACAAGATCCACCAAAAGTTGCCTTCAGGCCTATTATATAACTCCCTACCCAAACCTATATATATATAGTTTTCGCATTTCTAGTGAGACGAGAGATGGAGAAATTGACTGCACGTACCATGCAGAGGATGCCGTGACAGTCAAAGCGGGCTCTGGATTAGTGCCAGCGGACTGTTCCATTCCCGAGGGATCTTGACAACTCCGCGTTTGAGTTCCTCACACCCGGAGAACCTGGAGGTTTACGGGTACTGTTTAGTACAGTGCATGTCCGGACTTGTGGTTCAAAGGGTACTAAAGGCGACTGCCTGAGAATACTCGGCCTTCGTGCTCAAGGCCATGAGAAATATGGAGTTAAGGAGAGGGCTTAGGATAAAGTTTCACGAGAAGTACTGAAAAAGAAGTGTCGAGAGCGGCATAGTACCAGCAGCAGATCAGTAAGTTCGGGATGCTACCGGGTCTGCAGCCCAGTGGCTCCTTAGTAATGCCCTTTAGAGTGTTCACGTGGAGTATATGATGTTTTCTTTTATATGAGAGTTTGCTCTCATAGCCAGCTTGTTGTAGTTATTTTATTTTTTGGACCAGTAACACTTGTTACTAACGTGTTTTTATACTATATGTAGGTAACAATTACTAGTTGGAGGAGCCAGTTTGGACGGAGGAGCACTGTTGTCGCTTGCACACATGTCAGTTAATTGAGTGTTTATATTGTGTTATGATCTTATTATATGGTGTGAATAAATGCTTGAAACATGATGATGTGACGTGATTAGTTGTTAAAATATGATGTTATGACATGATGAAAAGCTAAGACATGATGACAAGAGGTGAGATGTGATTAGAGTGCGCAGCAGAAGTGTGGCCCAAGTTTTATAATGAATATACGGTATATTAGATTATGTGTGATTAAAATTGTTTATATATGCATGTGTATTGGTGTGTGTTTGAATTACATGTCATTCATGTAGTACCATGTTAAGGTTTGTGTATTCATCTATGCTTTGAGAGTTGTATCTTCATCTTAAGACGCCGAGATTGGATCCGTATGAGTTAGGTTTGGGTTAGCCGACCTAACCGGGGCCTGTAACGTACTGGTTCGGTTCACGAGCGTGAACCGGATTTGGGGTGTTACAAAGGGTATTTATGTTAATAAAATAAATATTATGAGTAAAATATTCTTAAAATATATGAATTGACTATTTATGAAATAAAAATTTGAGATCTGCCTGATATAAATCTAAAATTTTGATCATTTATGATAGAAAATATTGAAATTTGGTTATTTATGATATTTTCATGTGAAAATGTGATGATTTGATGAAGAAAATAAGGAAAAGAAGATGACACGTACCAAAACTTAGCCTCCTCTTCTCGTCCTCCAACGTTAGAATTATTTTAGAGAGAGGTCAATCTCTCTCTTATGCTTTTATATTAGTTGTCACAATTAAGTGGGAGTAACTAGGGTATTCTATTCTAATTAATTGATTAAATCCCAATGCAATTTGTACTTATCCACAAGGGATATCTATCTTTTAATACTATTCTAATTAAAAGTTCTAAATCTCTAAAATACTATTCCAAGCCTTCTTATTTACCAACATTTTATCATATTAAAATTCTCTTATTTTGTGAACTTGTAAAAAATTCATTTTACCCTTTCACGTCATTATCTAATAACTTGGTCGTAAAGTCAACTTGAAATGATTATATCTTCCTCCATAGAACTCGGATTTACATGATTCTTTATTTGTTAGCTTCCTTAGAAAGTCTATTTTACTTTCACAAAATTTTAGAATTTTCAGATGAGTATTCAAAGTGATGAATTTTTAAAATTAACATGTTTGGTTTACTTGGCCCAATCCAACTCAGTTAATTTACTTAATCAATAAACTTTGACTTAGTCTAGGATTTCACAAAAATACTTATTGATTATTTGAACGATATTTAATAAGGTTCTTTTTAAAAATAATTCATTAGTAAATTTCTTAAAGGCTATATATTGAAGGAGTTTGTGACCGCGATTTTATTTTTATATGCTAAAAGTCAAGTGTTACATATGGTTGTAAAAATCGGAATTGGAATTGGAATCAGTTTTTAAAGGAGTCGGAATCGGAATCAGAATCAGTTTAAATCGGACATGAATCTGTTCACTTGAATCAGCATGAATCAGCCCTATACAAAAATTTTAACTGAATCAAAATTAGTGGGTTATTAGTAATATGTATTATATTTTATGATATTTTTATATATTTTTGGATTTTTTTAAATTTATTTGGAGTTAGTTATTATTTTTGACTTGAGTCGGAGTCGAGTCAACTTTTAATTACGAGAATGCCATCCCTCGTTCTCCCCCTCCGCCGCCCATATATCTTCTCCCGATGGCCACCGCTGCCTCGCCCTGCCGCCCTGTCGCTCCGTCCCCCCCCCTCTCCCCCTGTCCCGCCCCGTTGCCGCCCTCGCCGCCCTATTGCCCCGTCGCCCCCTCCTTACCTTCCGCCCCGCCTCGCCACTCGGCCCCGCCTTCGCAGCTCGCCCTCGCCACCCCGTCCCACGACGCCGTTGCCCCCTAGCCCTCCCCCCGGTCATCTGTCGTCACCCTTGCCGTCTCCCCGTTACCGGCTCGAATCGGGTGAAATCGGTTCAAATCGGTCGATTCGAACCTAACCGATTCACGTTATTTTTTAAATTGGATTGCCGCTGATCCAATTTAAATCAGCCGATCCCGATTGAATCGGCCGATTTATGCATATGTGGTGTTACATTTGTTTGCTTATATCAAACATTAGTTTTAATTTTATATGTATTACTTAAATAATCAATATTTATCTCTCTTAATTTCTTATTTAATTGCTAAAAATCTCCTTAAATTCTTATTGAATCTAAATTACTTATTTATATTTAGTGGCAACAGATGATACGAGAGAGAATTAATATTTCAACAATACAAGTGCAAACAAGGTTTTGATGTCAATTTGAATTTAGTGTAACTTTTCTTCTACTAACTTAGTGGAATTTTGAGATTCTAATTAGATTGTGAGAAAGAGAAAGAAAATGTGAGAAAAGTAAAAAATATGATAAAAATGTACCTTTTTCACGTTTACATTTATAAGAATATATGAGAAGAGGAAATTAGTTTTGTGTCAAAGTGATAAATTCCTTTTTCCTAAAAAAATGTAAGAAAATAATAAAAGTAAGAATGATATTTCACAAAATTTTCTTTCTTAATTTCTAACTAAATATACAAGAGAAATTGAAAAATTAATTAATATATTTTTAAAATTTATTTTCTTTCATAATCTATTAAACCAAATAGGGTGGAAAGAAAACTGTTTTCTCCGCTATAAATGTTTTTTATATTTTTTATTTGGAAGTTGCGGAATGATTATTGACTGTATAATAATAATTTAAATGCACTTTTTATTTTTATTTGTATAAAAAGTGGAGTTTGATTGGCAATAAGCACCGAAAAGAATCAAAAGAAACAAGAGATCTCATGAGAGCAAATTAGTCATTAATTCTTCTTCGTCCTTGTCTTCTCTCCAACCGACGCAAGGAGGGGTTGGGTGAAATGTCAGCCGTCGTTTTTAGGCCCCTATACCAAAGATGTCAATCAAACTTCTCGGTATATGCTGGATATTCTAACGCTTGCAAACATCTACTCTGGTGGAATCCGGAAGGAAAGTGCTTCACGATGGAAAACCCTTATCTGCCCAGATCTTTAACATATCATCCCTGCACCACGGCTTGACTAGGTATGCATTATGCAATTTGACTACCGCCGCTCCCACTCATGCTTCAGGAATTTTTTTTTCCAATGACACACCACACACAAAGAAGCACAAATGCAGATTGCCAAGGTTGAGGAAAATTTTGCATGTCCTCCTAGTAGCCAAATCTAAGTGTTCATAAGAAAAACCAATTCATTTTCTTGGATTTAAACAGCCAATTTAAATGATTTTGACTAATGGCACGTTATTCAAGAAGCTATATAGGGCACCACTGCCCCAAACAACCGCAAGGAAAAGAAGCCCCGACACAAGTCGCGCATAACACCTCTCCATATTAAAATAAAAAGCTAGCGTTTCGGAAAAAGAAAATGACTAACATAGGCCAGTCAGAAAAATATCATAAAAACAACATTCTTGTGCCCCTGTATACCCGGCAGGCAAAAAGTAAAGTAACGAGTGCTTAACATATTGCATATAGGTTATGCCTTCAACTTCCCACCTACACCACGCTTGCTATGCCAGACACTACTTTTATCCCCCTTCTGATTCGTGATTGCTGCGACAGAACACTGGTCAGCTCGGCCAATCGTGTTGCTTAAGTCCTCTTGAATTTTTCGCCGTCTCATCCGTTTCTCCAACCTTACACCTCTCAAAGCTCGGACCTTTTTCTCGACCTCGAGAGCCTTAGAAAAGTTCCAAATCCTAACAACACCTTCCTCTCCTCCACAAACAATTCTATCAGCCCCAATACCTACAGAGAATAAATCTGGCCCAAAACCATGAAGCATCCTCTTTGGAGCTTCCAAGGTAGCCAGCGGAATCATTTTACCAACCTGGTGACGGCTTCTAAAAGAGGGGTCCCGTGGCTTCAGTAGCTTTCTAACATCAGTTAGTGAAATTTTTCCATCGCCAGATGCAGAAACAAGCCAAGGAAACTCAAAAGCAAGTGAATAAACAGTGCTCGTATGAGGGACCCAAGTTGCTACTTGATCGATGCTGTCATTACCCGCATCTTCTGGGATCACATACATATGGATAGCCCCATCTTCACCCCCAGTGAACAAAAGATCACCGGAGTAGCTCCGCGCTATAGAAAATGTACTACCAGCATGGGGACTATGGATGATTGAGATCGTAGTTCCACTCTCGATGTCCCAAATATACACATCTCGCCCAGATGAGCTTGCAACAGTCGAACCACGAGGAACAAGACTCCAGACCCAATCTCCATGTCTTAGAACCATGACACACTTCAGCTGACAGCGGTCCCATACTCGAATACTCATGTCCCATGAGCCACTGTAAATATTCATAGCATCTAAGGCGAGGCAAGTTACAGGCCCTTGATGCTCCCACAATCGAATCTCAGGATTTTGGCTTGCAGGAGTTATGTCAAATAAGTATGACAAGTCTTTACTTGAGCTCCAACAAAGAAGAAAACCATCGGTTCCACCAGCAACCAAAAGATCATTGTCCGCTACTACAGCACGAATAGTGCAGCCCAATGGGCGGGATGACATGATCAAAAGTCCCTCTTCCATATCCCACATTCGAACAACACAATCATATCCTCCAGTAAAAACAAGCTTTGCAAATGGAAGAAGAAATACGGATCGTACAGCTTCAGTGTGACCAAAGAGGCGATCAACAGTGAACCGTCCCATGAAGGCATTGCTCCTGCATTCTCTCTCTACAAAAAGCTCCCTCCATGAAACGTCGTGTGGCAAGGCAAACCCCAAAGGCAATCCCCATCTCTCACAGTAAAATTGCTTCCATCCGTAATGATCTGTAGCAAGCCGTCGAAGGGTGGTGGACACACAACAGATGATACCAAGCTCCTTTGCATCAAGGCAGCGAAGAATTTCCAACAATACCGCACACGGTAGGTCAGTAATGGAATGCCTAACAGTGCAACGCAACACACCAACTGGTCGAGCTCTTCTACCATCAACCAGGGCAATATCTTCACAAGTATGACCTGAACTGGGTGTTTGCCCACAAGAGCAGTGGGAAACTTCCTCTGGAGAATTTTCACAATAAAATGAGGCAGGGATTTGGGATTCAGGCGTAGAGGACGTGGCTCTCTCGGTTTTCGTTTTGGTTTCTCCCAGGGAATTGCTATCACAATCTTTTGGCAAGGAACAATCCACTATTTCCTGGTACTCAGAGGCCATAAAAGGAAAGACAGCAACCCTAGATTGCAAAAATTAAAAGGAACAAAAAAATAAATAAAAGGGATAACAACCTAAAATCCCTTCAAGTGAGCTTTTGCCAATACAAATACCAAAAAGTATTCCCCACTCGCAAACACAGAGGAAGGCTCGAGAACTTTGTAGTAGGCAGGAAAAATGTGGGATCCAACTGCGAATAATTGACCCACAGTTGTAAGCTAAAGGAAAGGCAAGAAGGAAGCTACCTGTATAATTAGGTTAACGAGAAAGAAAAACAGGATCGTTTTTTTTTGCTCTAATTGAAATCAACCGGTCGGGGAATAGAATTAATGCCCTAAATTCGGCCGAAAATTGGAGAGGTCGAGAAGTGCTGCACAAGGAAGGAAGCGAAAAGCCAACGAATCAAATACAGTTGAGGTGCAAAAAGAGTTATGTATCCAAATCATATGGGAAACGAATGGGATTGTTAAATAATCAAAGATGAGCAGCAGAACTAAGGGAGATGAAACACTTTAAATTAAAACAAATACGAGACAAAAGACTCGAAAATGAATAAAAGAAAAGAAAATAAAAGAGAGAGAGAGAGAGAGAGAGAGAGAGAGAGGAAAGAACGACGTAGACGAGACTTCCGAACCAGGTTGGCGATGGCCGACGAATTGCTTCCAACCTCTCCGAAACAGAAGAGGGAAAAATAAGGAGGAAGAAAATAAATAAATAAAGGGAGGAAAGGGTGGGGAAGGGGAGACGAGGTGGAGGAGGAAAGGATGTATCTAACGGCCTGGAATTACATCAAAATCGGAAGGAATCGAGGAACCCAAGGTTGCACGCAGTTGCTTGACGGGATACATAGATTTGTCGTATTTACGAGACACAAGTCATCTAATCTCAGCGGTTACTCTACAGAGAAGTTAGATACAGTGACCGCGTACGGTCCACGTCCTCGCAGCAAGGGAGTGTGTCGGACACAATTTACGATCCCTTTTATATAGATCTGGCCTTTATTATTTATTATTTATTATTTAATTTAACCCATCATAGACTGATTAGATTAAAATTAGACGCGAAAACACGATCATGAAATGCGCTAAAAAAACTTATTAGGTTGCGCGTGTGTATATATATATATATATTAAAAATATATATTATTTTTTTAGTATATTTTAACCTTTTTTATCGCATACTTTGTTTTATCTCACAAATCCTTATCTTTTCTTTTTTACTCGCTAAAAACTGTTCATTTCTATTTCTTTACTTGCCTAAAACTCATCAATCACCATATTCTCCTTTTTTTTATATTTGTTTAAAACTCTTCATTTTTATATCTTAGTCACACAAAACTAAATACTAGCCTATGTTTACTTTTAATTATTTAAAATAAATACTTTTAGCTAATTATATATTAATATTTAAATTTAAAATTTAAAATTTCTTCATATAATGCTTATTTTTGATAATTTCAATGAGTATGATATTTTTAAATATATTTAGAAAATTTGTATTTAAATTTAAATATTTACTGATTTGGTATTTCAAATTATTTTACATATCTTCATATATTATTAATTAAATTAAAATATATTTCATATTGAAAATACTAAAAAATAATATGCAATTTTAACTAACTATATAATATTTAAGTATAATTTTAGTTATTAAAAATTAAAAGCCACTTTAAAATTTATATCTTTTTTGTGCAAGATAATTTATACTGAGCATTTAATTTAAATATTTTACCTTGACCTTAACAAAATTATATATGCACCTGTTTTATTCAGCTCAATTTAATTAACTTGAGTCAAATATATCATGCCCAATAATTTTTAAGCCCCCATGTAGGGGAGCCTGTGTTCTAGAAGAATCAGTAGTTCCTGTAAATCCTTAGTTTGTTTTTGATAAAATCTGCACGGTTAGACCACATTAGGGTGGCAAGATCAAAATATCATTTGGTTGGAACAAAAAATGAGATTTTATGGAGATTATATTGGGTATGTTTCCGACTCTTGTGCCTTACAAACACGCTGCCCGTACTTGGAGAACTTAGGAACACAGAAGCCTTCCTTCGTGAGTACACCTCCAACGATATCGCCACTTTGCTGCCCTCATCTCTCGACGCCCTAACGCAGTTGTTGAGGAGTTACAATGGCAACGCTCGCCATCCTGATTGCTCGAGTCCTTACATCGGGAGCCCATCTTGCTAACAGCCGCCTGTTGAGATTTTAGTACACAAAACTATTAGGCTCCTTTGTTATGCTTTGACATGATAATAGACAATGAACCACAAATCGTCCATTGTATCAACTAATGACTATACAAGT
>JAURVB010013617.1:0-27868 GCA_033002965.1 Piper betle | reverse complement strand
TTCTACCTCCCGGTGATAATTGATTAATCAACAAAATAACGCATTAAGAATTGCCTTACAACCGCATACGGTGTTGTGTATCTTCCGACCACAACGACAAACAAGTCAAAAGACTCGTCGTATGATGAATTATCAATGACTAATATAATTAATTTCTCCCGAAATCTAATTAAACCTCATGATCTAAGGAATAGGTGATCAATCTATTCTTAGCATTTAGAACATGATAATTCAAACGATCCGATTGAATAAAAGAGTAAGAGCTTGAAATGAATTCAATTAAATCATGTTAAGTTCAATTCTTCTCTAGAACGAAATAAAAGCCTACTCCATAATAAAAATAGAAAATAATATAAAAAAGAAACTAATTTTTATTACGAAAGAGAAAGAAATTACAAAAACTAAAACTACTACTTCTACTACAATCTGAAGCCAAGAGATGAGATATGATCAACAACAAATGACCACCCCTTTATATAGAAGTGGAGATACAAGAATTCGAAGAGGGTGTTCACAAATTGACGTAATCTAATTAATTATAATGTCCCTTTAAGTTTCCAACTGTTCGACTCCATTGAACACCATGAATTGTAGCCATTGGTGGCGCCAAGTGTCATGACCAATCAAATCCAAAGCTTAATTTATTCATCTTTTTCTGCATTAAAACATCAAAGTTAATAAAATATTAATTAACTAAAAAATAAAGTAAAATATTACTTAATTAATAATATTTATACCCGGGAAGTACAAAATCATATTAAAAATATGGGTAAATATTATATATTTTAAACACTTAACAATGGCTACTACCGTTGTGGTAGACTCTGGAGTAAAACTGTCAGTTAAGATAAGCATACATTGGTGTCCTTTTATCTGATTTGCACAGTCTGACTAAAATCCCTGTTTGCATCACTCTCAAGCTTGAGTGAAGTTGTCTCCTCCAGACTAGTCTATCATCGGCTACTTGCACTGTAAGTCCTAAACAGTACCACAAAGGTACCTCCTATACTTGGGGCAAAGGCTAAATCCTATGTCTCAAGGTAAGGATGTAATCGTGTTGGTGAAGCACGAGGAAAACATTGTCTCCCTAATGGACACTCCCTCGCCGATCATCTATGCCAAAATTCTAATACAAGTCGAACTGCTCTCGTTGGCTGAGATCAAACTGCATGCCTAACCATCTGCATGATCATCTGAGTTGTATTCCCTAGCTATAACTCATACATCTATACCATGCTGACTAAATAATTTGACCACTGTGACCAACCCATCTGGAGGTCATACGGCCTTGTTCTCTAATTTTGTCCATATGCATCCATATAAGACTGTCACTAACACTATCTTGCAATACACATCCGACCCAAAAATGTTTAGGTCAAGGCGATGTTATGCAAGATGGCTGGTGAAGTCAATTATGTGCCATCACATCTAAATAATTCTAGTGCGCCTAACTTTCCTTTCTCTGGTTAATGTTACCATAGCTATATCTTGTGCTCAATCGCTAACCCAACTTTGCTCCCAATGCTGTGACATGCGGTCTCTGTGCAAAGCTAAGAAAATCCTCAAGTAGTTGTCCTCATGTAGGGTGAGGTAACTACTTGGCCCTTACTTCCACTACAACTACTCACTCGGTCGTTGATAGTGCAATATACGGATAGTGGTTGTGTCCACAGATGATAGTAGTGTGCATTTGGTTCGTGTTAGTGCATCACAAATGACAGTTGTGCTACTCAGAAGGTGGTTATGCAACTCGGACGGCAGTTGTGCTACTCGGATGGCGGTTGTGTTGTCCAGCTGCTGAAGCCTAATCCTAATCATGTACGTCGTGAACCTATTATTATCTCTGGCATGTCTTCCTCCATGTGTTTGTCTCATCAAAGGTAATTGCTACAACTTGACTTAGGCTATCCAACTATGTGTGCCTAATTTGGAGTGTGTCTAGATCATAGTAATGACACGTACATTGGTGATCCAATGCTGAGCCTACACATATCACCTGAAATCTGGGGTGATTGCTCTTATAAACATGACTGGTTAGCTATCACTGATCTGGCCCTAGCAGATCGAGTGACATCTAGTCAACCATCTAAATCCACTATCAAAGGTAATCTCGCTTATCCACATTGTGTTCATTCCTTTGTCTGGTGAAGAGTAACCACCAATACTGTTAGGATAGACATACCCTAGTGAAAGAAGGGGAAGAGGTAAAATGTCTATGGCACTATAGATTCACCTTGCTACTCATCCTTGTCCATTGTTATTTCTTGGAAGTGGTCTATCCAAGTCGTCTATCCAAACTTTCATCTGTGCTCCAAGTACCTCAACAGCTCCATTGGCATAACCACACCATTCATCCACAAGGATCTTTCTGAAGGTCTATGTTCCCTACTATAAAGCACTTGATGGTCCATGCTCATATGTGACAAAACTATTTGAGTATCTCCATACTCCAAGCTCCCTACGGGTGTCATCTCTGATGACTCTATCCACAATGTGCACCATGTCCCAAGGAAGGACTAATGCAGTGACATGTGAAAGGTGAGCAAGTATTACAATGTGGTTGCCAAAGTTCTAGGTACTTCCGGTCACCCTATAACTCAACCTTAAATAACTAAGCATGTGGACACTCATAAGTTGTCTAAATCTCTCACATGGTAAAAAGAAAGACGTGCCTCTAACCTTATCATGACATACTCGTGAGATCAATTCTGGCATCTACTGGAATCATGATGTCATATCTATGTCATAACTTATATAAACACTGAAAAAATACCAAATGAAATACCTGCTAACTTGGCTACGGACCCCTCCACACACTTGGCTCAAGCAAAAGTCTTCCATCTCAATTGATCAAGACATGGCACTGATACAAATTTGTAACACCCCAATTTCGGTTCACTTAAGAACTGAATCAGAAATGTTACAATCAAGTTGAATCATGTTTAAAGTTCTCAGTCGGTATGACTTGATCGATAAAATGGATCGAAACAACCTTCTTGGTATCATGAGAATGGAAGACATTATTAAATACATGTTAAAACACATTGAACATAAATAAAAATAAGAAAGTAAATAACTGCTCTAAGCTCAAGTGTGTGTAGTGTTCATCTGTCCTTCCACCAAAGTCGACTCAAGATTGCAAAACCTACATATATTATATGGAAAACATCAGTAATAAATGTTACTGGTCCGAAAAATAACTAAAACAAACTGGCAATTGAGTATTCCATTACCCACGAAAACTTAGTCAAGATTGCCTCACACTAGGCGGTAAGGAAACATAAGCAAATGCCAACTCACATAAAAGGCTCATAATCATATTCATACATACAACACTAACGCGCTCACATCTTCCATATCACCCACCACGGTACTCGATTGGCAAAAGGAACAGTTAAGTTAGTGCCACAAATTCCAAAAATATGCTTTATTATGCATTACCCTCATACACCACACTACCTCAGAGTTTGAAGGAGTACTACTATGGTCCATACATATCTTCATATCACTCATTTCAGAAGAGGTTTGTATCATACATTTTGGGAACTTCAGTTCGAAAACCAATAAGGGATCTCATCCTTGTAGTTTTATTAAACATGCATAGAAAGCACAACTAAATGGCTCGACATCGAAGGGATGCAAAAAAATGTTGCCGATGCCGTCCTACGTATAAACACGATCAAACTCGACATGCAAGGAGTCAAGCAGACAGGGAGAGTCCTACGGGCCTGTGGTCCAAGCTCCAAGCGTATCTGCTCATGTAGACGGTGAGCTTGGACTCTGAAACCTACATCGAAACCCACTACTAAGTAAAATACTAACATCTCTATATGATGCATGCTCGTGGTGTGTGCTCATATCATCAATACATCCTAATAAAGAAAACATTGCTAACAAATCTATAAGTAAATATGTGGCATATAAATCGAGACATAATCATAATAAATAATAAATAAATAAATAAACAAGGAAATGCACTCATAGATATTAGATAAGTAATAAATACATAAACAAGAACAATACTCTAATCATAAAATAATAATATAATTATACTCTATAAATATACGAGTAAACACAAGTAAATATCAACATATACTACTGTTAGTAAATATATAGGCAAACAAGTCAAACGGGGGCGGTGGTGCCCATCGCTGGAATATGCCAATGGTGGCTCAACGGAGGCTACCGTCGGTCACATTCAAAAGAGGGGAGGACGGGGAATGTAATGGTGGTGGCGATTGGAGGAGTCTGGCCAATGGGTAGCTGGAAATCTGCCGGAAAGGGGCGACATCGCTACCGTGTGCTGTGACATCTCTGGCGATGATTGCGGCCATGATAGAGGTTGGGGTTGATCTCAAAATGGAGATCTCGATGAAGGGAAGCTGTCCGGGTGGACGTCTTGGCCTGTGGTGGCTCACTAGCGCCGAAAAATGGCCCAAATAGTGGCAGCGGTGGAGACTGGCTCCAAAACTCCCTCACCGACTGCAACTGCAACGTCGCTGGTGGTCATGAGAGTATCTTGTAGAGCACTAAGATCTACATTAAATGCAAAATACTAAGTTAGGCATTTATCACGAATAATAAAACTCAACAAATGTTTTTTTATTTTTATCTATGAAATGATTTGCATTAGTAGGATTTGTGCCTAATTAGCTTTAAATGAGCAATTCATTTGTAAATCAATATATGTGGAGTTTTATACATATAAGCTACTAGGAAAAATTTTTTTAAAATGTTCATGCTTATGTATTAATGATATTTTCCCTTTATCCTCAATAAGTAATTAAAAAAATTGCTTCATTTCTGCATGTCATCAAATGACAAAAAAATATGCATAAATATTCAATTTTTGGAATACTCAGTATTAATGATTAATATTATTACATTAAGTAACCTTAATTTCAAAAATAAAAATTGGTGCATTAAAATATACAAATTAGATTTTAACACAAAGTAAAAATCCTTTTGTACTCATGTTAATTTTAACACAAAATATAAATCAACTAGTACACATATCCTTAATTTTAAAATAAAGGACTATTTATCTTATAAAAAAGATAAGCACCAGTTTTCAAATCTAACCAATATTATAGAACGTCAATTATAATATTATATATCATAACATAAGATCATAATTGATCTTTTAAGAATTGTTAAAAAAATTCATGATTTTGTATAACAATTAAATATAGGCTATTTATTGGAGCACATTAAATGTTCATAATGATCTTTCATAATTCTTACAACAATGCAAAAATCTTGTCAATCCATCTTATAAATTTAGAATTTATTTAATATAATCATAAAGTTCAAATATATTGTAGCTATCTTGAAGCAAATTGAAGGTCATTAATACAACTAGTAAAAATATGTCTTATGTATACAAATATGTAAAGATAAATGCATGCATTACTTAACTAAAAAAATCAATTAATCAACCATCTAGTTATATCTATACAAAGTTTTAAGACTTTATTTTATATTCATGAATTCTATTTATGCTTCTATCATCTTCCAATAATTCAAAATAAGATTTCACTACTTTAGAAAATATAAAATTACATCAACAAATAATGTGATCTAACATTTATATATATATACTCGCTAAGAGTTGTATGTGGTATCATTTTGTATTGTACTAATTCGGATTAAATTCTGAATATCAACTACATCTTTGTAAAGGTTGATATTATAAAGCATCACAAATTTTAAAATCTTTTATACTAAACGAAGATTTTATAAATCAATTTATGGATTATAACATTTCCATATCAATCTCATTTTTACGCACATGTTCACATATATATTGTAAAAAAAATAAAAGAGTTATAATATCCACAAAAGATAAATATTATTACTTAACCTCTTAAAAAATAGAGTATATTATCACAAAATTTATAGAACATTTTAGTTGACACAAAATTATCCTTATTTTCACATTATTTTTATAAACTAATTAAAGAAAAATAATAGTATTGCACCATATACAAGAAATATTGGGTATTTATTATATTTTCAATCGTATGCCAAAAATAAAAGAAGCAATAAAATACTTCATAATGATACAAAATCATTTAAATGCCAAATTAAATAAATAAATTAACGAATAAATATGGTCATTTTAATACCTTGCCCTTAAAAAATAGGGTATATACGTCAAATTATTTAATTTAATGGAAGCTTCGTTCTAGTTTTAAACTCATAAAAAATTAAAACTAAAAGGAATACTTTGAGCAATTTAACATACAACAAAATGCGTATTTATTAAAGGTTCTGTAATACCTTTGCTAATCAATTATTTCATGATGATCATGAGTATATAGTGTAACAAAAATATACACTAATAAATCATTGTTCAAACTTTATGATCATTATAAAAAATAATCTATGCAAACATCTACAATTATAATTGTATTAGAATTAATCTGATTTAAAAATAATCATTAATATACCAGTGTTTAACAAAAAACACTTATTTGGGAAAAAGAATTTACTAACACAGAGAATTTGCATAGAATAGCCATTGAGATATTAATAATTAACTATGTGCCATAGAATCAAACGTTGAGAAATGCTCACAATCACCATCTACTTACCCGCATGTTTAATAATTATCTTTTTAATCAAATTTGAACTACTAAGTTCTAGGTGAGATTAACAAATAATCTTGAAACTGAGAACTCCCACTTATTTTATGCTTCACTTTTAGCATAAATTATAGAGTTATTTTGTGCAACATACGCATAAAATTGTATATTTTCTTCAGACTCTTTATTAGAATCAACTAATATTACTAACATCAAGAAACATTACTCATATACATCAATTAATGTACAATAAATGCATTTTTAAATTATGTACCCAACGTAAATTTACTATTTGTATACACAAAGTGTACAAAAAATATTTATACAAAGTATATTATATATTAGTATACACAAAGTATAAAAAAATATACACATAAAGTATATTTTATACAAACAAAGTACATCAAATTATGTACACAAAGTGCCACTAAGTGTAAGTGTCATTTGTAACAAGCTATTTATAGCTTGTTATAGGTTCCATTTTCAAGTTCATTATCTTTCAATTCTTGTCACAAAATAAAATTTGGACACTTAAAATTGATAAAATTTGCAAATTTGTATCATCTTTTTTACTATATAATTTAGTCTCCCACTTTCTTGGATATAAATTTAATTAAAAAACGTAACTAATAAAATGTTGAATTAAAATATTGACATACACTTTGAAAAAAATGATGAATGTCTAACATTTAATTTAAGTCATAAAGATAAAAATTAAATATTGGACATGTAGCTATAGAAGCAGTCTTAATCATGGACAATTTCCATGTGATTGTCACCTAAGCAGTCTGTAAAACCCCAACTTCGGGTTAGATTTTACCCGATCGTAGTTTTTCTAGTTCGGGTTTGTATCAAGTGGATTCGAAAGAGTTCGAGCTAGATTAATTTTCAGACTATGAGTATGGGCCCAGATGGCCATATGAGTATGCTATAGTGGTCGAGTATGCCCAATATGCAGATGATAAGAGGATGAGTTATCAATGTATACCTAGGTATATAGATATGTTTGTATATGTTAGCCATGGTTTTAGGTCTAGATCTAAGCCATTACAGCGTTTAGTATCCGTTTGGATTTTTAGGGTATCTCATTGCATGCATCATAGGGATTTCAGATCATTAGATTGTGCCCCTATGGGCCCAGTTTGATTGAGTTATAGATTTTCACTTAATTGAGTTCAGGGTTTGAAGCCCGCATATAGAGTCACTTTTAGGACTCGAGTTAGTTTCGACTTTGGATGGTATTGATCTAAGCATTCTGTTTATATGTATATTACACATACCCATAGGTTGGCCCCACTAGGCCACTGAGTTGTCGAATATTCAGATCGTGCCACATGGCAAAATCTAAGCCGGCCACTCAAACCTAGCATTCTCTATTTGATTTCCAAAAATTTCCCACATTTTGAGAGCTTTACCTCCCCTTCCATGACAATTTTTGGCCAGCCACTGGCCGGACTCTACCGGCTGCCACCATCATTATGACCCTCGTCGGATGGGCCGTCAATCCCAATGGCGACGACCCTAGCCGCGCCGCCATCAGCATTTTCCAATGACGGGCAGCACGGCTCCCCTAACTGGCCCATTTACCCACATTGCGTTCGCCTGCATGATCTTATTTACCAGCCCGCCAGCCCATGCTGAGTCCACCCATCCAATTCAGGCCTGCTCACAAATTAAGATAAACTTATCTTGCAGCAAAATGAATTGATGTACAAGAGTCACCACGCTCGCAAATTAAGACTTAATCACTAAGAAAAAGTTTAATATCTACAACCTATTATATGTCTCCTCGGAAACATAATAAATTGTTATTCTTTCTCTTTTTATCAGGATAGGAAAAAATGTAATATTTATAAACTTTTCGGTCATATTTCAAACTAACTGATAAGATAAATATCATGAGATAATATTAAATTAAATTGAGACAAAATTAAAATTAATCTCTTTTTTTATTTGGTTAGTTCATCCCTTGTAGGTATCTCCACAAAAAAAAAAACACCAACGGGGGCTATACATATTCTTAACAAATAGGCATCACCAATAATCACCGCAAGAGCAAGAGCCGCCATTAAAATGGTGGAACCTATGAGCATCTCTCACTACAAGCTCTCTGTCGCAAACCTTAGAGACCAACGTTGTATAAGCATGACAATCCCGACAGTATCTTAGGTTTTTACTAATTCTAATGGGTTCTCCAATTCCAACCGCTCTATTCAGAGCAAAAGCAATAGCCAGCCTCTCGCTGTGATACCGGCCCCTACTCAGTATCCCTAAATCAAACAATGCTCCCATGGCAAGCCCAGCCTGCTTCACCCTTTCGTCCAAAGCATGGAGCTCATCATACATATGTTGCCCACAATAAATCCTATCTTCTGCACCGAAGCTGTAAACATGGTTCCCAATCTCAACGAAGCTCAACCCCGCTGTCTTCTTCAGACCCTTGTTTCTCATCGCCACCCTTGTACGAATCACATCCTCCATCCTTCCTGCTTCGTTGAACATGTTTGCAAGCAGCACATGGTGGCCAACGCATGATGGGTCCAACCGTAGCAGCTCCTTCTCGGCCACCTCGCCCAGCCTGCAATTTTCATGGAGGCGGCAAGCTCCCAGCAGACTCCCCCACACTGCAACGTCAGGTTCCACCTCCATGCCGAGAATGAGGTCAAGGGCTTCGTCCAATCGACCAGCTCGCCCAAGCAGATCGACCATGCACGCGTAGTGCTTCGCCGTCGGCGAGACACCCTGCTCTTCCATGCTTTTGAAACAGAGTAAGCCGTCTTCCACCAAACCTGCATGACTGCAAGCAGAAAGAAGTGAAACAAAGGTGACATCGTTCGGTTTGTGCCCATCCCGAATCATGTCGGAGCAAAGACGCAGAGCTTCACTCCCCTTTCCATGAAGTCCTTCCGCTCCGATCATGGCACTCCACATAACAAAACTCCTTCTACGGCACATCTTCTCAAACACCTTGCGAGCCAATGCCAAGTCTCCGCTTTTCGCATACATATTTATTAATGAAGAGGAAACACTACAATCCATGTTTATACCCGTCATCAAAGCATACTTGTGAACCGTCTTCCCCAACCGAAGCGAGCCAAGGCCTGAGCAGGCGGAGACGGCGCTTACCAATGTCACCTCGTTCGGCTTAGCTTCTTCAAACAGCATCCTTCGGAACAGGCGAAGAGCTTCCTCAAAGCCGGAGTTCTGCTCGTACGCCGCGAGCATGGCGCTCCAGCACACCACATTCTTGTCATCAATGCCATCGAATATTTGGCGCGCGGTGCTCAAATCCCCGCATCTCGCGTACATGGTGAGCATGGCGGTTGAAACTTCCACAACCTTCTCCGAGCAGTAGGGGGCTACACGTCCGTGGATTCTTCGGCAGGCGTCGAAGCAACCCATCTCCGCGACGGCCTTAAAGACGACGAGGATGGTGACCTGATTCGGCGCAAACCCAATGCACAGCATGTCATGGAATGTCGCAATTGCTCGCAGGGATTCGCCGTTGGCCGCAAATGTGGCGATCAAACTGTTCCAAGAAACAACATTTCTTGACCCAGATGGGATTTGGAGGAACACCCTTTGGGCGTCATCTACCAGACCGCACCGCCCATACATGTACAAGAGCGTGCTGGCGAGATGGGCGTCCCCGTCAAGCCCGCACTTGACCGCCAATCCTTGAATTGCAGATACCGCGGCGTGGTCGCCCGCGTCAGCAGCGGCAGGCAAGATCACCCCAAGAATCACCGCGTCTACACCGTGATACCATCTCATCCTCGAAAATTCTCGCAAGGCATGATCGGGATCCCCCGGCGCCAAGGCGGAGATGAGCGCAGTCCAGGCAACGGCGTCGCGGGCGTGGTGGGGTAATTCGTCGAAGAGCTTGCGGGCGTCAGTGGCGCGCCCGCTCCGCATAAGCGCAGCGGCAATGAAGGGGTCCTGCATGAGGCCGCGCCGGAGGACTTGGGTTTGGATTTGGGGGACGAGGGTCGGATGACCGAGGGCGGAGGCGACTCTGAGGAGCGGCAGGAAGGTGTGGTGGTTGGGGGGGACGCCCCTGGACTGCATCTGTCGGTAGAAGCAGAGGGAGGCCTGGGGATGGTGGCCGGCGTTGTCGGATGTAGCGCAGTTCCATTGGAACGTGCTGGGATTTTGGTGGTGGTGGTGGAGATGGTGGAAGAGGCGGCGGCAACGGTGGTGGCCATAGGAGCGTGCGGTGGTCGCGAAGGGAGGCAAGGGCAACAGCATGAAGCCGCCTTCCCTTCTAGGACTTAAAAATAATTATAATTTTTAATATAAATGATGAATATACATTCAACTTAAACTTTAACAAAAAGATTTATTTTTAGAATGCAATATTAAAAGAATTCTTATTTTATATTAAAAGTAAGTATAATCTTAATTAAATAGATATTGATAAGTAATAATGTTTAATTAAATATAATTTTAATAATTAAATATATTTTATCAATTTTAATTTTTTTATTAAGATAAATTTATAATCTAAGTTTTATAATAATAAATAAATAAAAATCTTCAATTAGATATGTTTAGGGTACATTCAAATCAATCTATTATTTTCAATTCTTTTATCTTAATTATTAAGATAATTGTAATAAAAAATATTTTTAAAACATCTTTAAACTAATATATTAAAAAAATAAAAATATCAATTTCTTACTTATCCACTTAACGTAAATACATATAAGCTATATAAAGTGCACATCACTTTTATTTTTCCCTTAAATTTATATTTGAAGATTTTTCATTGATAATTAAACAGACAAATCTTAAATAAAACTATTTGCACAAAGTTGTAAATAGTCCATGCTGTTCCAAAATTTAAGGAGGGAATATTTGTGAAAAGTTGGGACGACTAGTTATTGCGTGCCGACGATTGTAGTACGGCTCTCAAACTCTAAAGAAAAATTTTCATTGGTGAAACTTTTGAGATTGCAGTCTTATTTGTTTCCCGCAGGCCTATCGCCTCGCCATCGCAAAAATAACGTGCTGTTCAAACCCCTCGTCACCAAACCGTGGAAGCCCCCACCCTAAGTGTTAGCTATTTTGCCGGGGGCTACTAAATGAGCTAGCGAACTGAGTTAGATTTGTGTTCGAACTCCTCGTTACTTTGTTATTATATTATATATAAATAAATATAACTAGTTATAATTAAATTTATTAATATATATATATAATATAATATAAAGACTATATTATTATATTATTTTATCGAGTCGAGTTCGAGCTGATCTATGAGTCAATTTCGAGTTATAACTGAGTCGAGTCGAATCGAGTCGAACACTACCTTGCTCAAACTCGGCTCGAAAGATTCGAGTTCAAGCTCGAGTATTTAAATGTCAAATTTTGAGTCGAGTCGAACTGAACCAAACCCTAAATGCCCCCAAATTGGCTTTGTAAAACCCACGATTCAAGTTAGGGTTTTATATGCAGAACCGGTCAATTCGACCATTATTTTTGAGTCGAGTCAGTTTCAAAACATATGTACTAAGCCGACGCCGATCGTGTGTATGAGCTATGAGGGTTACGCGTAGCCAAGTGCATGATGATAATATCATAAACATAGTAGAAAAGAATGAGTTATCAGAATATATAATAGTATGCGGTTATTTTTTTATTTATATATAGTGGATCGTAGAATTAGTTTTAGGTCGTTTACCGCGTTAGGATATGTTATGGAGTAGTTTGAATTTTTTCTAATTTTATGAATTTTTTAAGGATTTTCTACGACTTAGTTATTATTCTTAACTCGGAGTCTAATCAAGTCTTATTTACGACATTGCCACCGACCATCCCCACACTTTTTTTCTTTCTTCCCCAACCAAGCCCTTGCAATGCCACCCCTTTTGCTTGTTGTTGCCGATGCCGGCCTGCCACCGATCATTGCTGCCAAGACCCGCCGCAGCGTTGCTTGCCACCCCAACCAACCCTGGCTACCATCAGATCGCCATGACGCCCGAATCGCCACTCCTAGTGACGCACTCACGTCAGCGACCGTCGCCGCCACGATCGGGTGGTCACCTCTACACCCTTGACCTTCCAGCGAGCTTCCCCAACCAGATCGGGACCCATCGCCGCCCAGACCGGCTGGATTTAGCCACCCATTGCCGCCACCCTTATTTTAGCCATTTTTCGGTGAGCCGCCATCCCTTCGACGCCGTAGACACATCGGGCTCACTAAGCCGGTTCCAACGGTACCCAATATGACTACTATCCGGCCAGTAGACATTCCCAACCTCTGTCGCTGGAAAACGGCCAAAAAACCACTGAAG
Organism: Piper betle; assembly: GCA_033002965.1. Lineage (NCBI taxonomy): Eukaryota > Viridiplantae > Streptophyta > Magnoliopsida > Piperales > Piperaceae > Piper > Piper betle. The sequence goes on along the minus strand of JAURVB010013617.1, from coordinate 14,988 downwards.
CCACCGAAAAACTGCTGGAACTTGCTGGAAAACCGGATTAACTAGAATTTACCAGATCTTCCGTGAAGCTAATCCAGTCGAACCCGATCGAACTTCGGACACCGATGAACGCTGAATTCTAGCTTCGAGACGCGCAACAAAACCCTAGCCATCGCCGATTGTCGATGATGAAAGGTATAATTACCTCTGAGTTAGTTACTTAAAAGTGATGATTGTTAGCACAGTATGTTAGATTTGATTAAATGTTATGAGTAATGCCTAATTATGAGTGAAGTGATGATTGCATGATTTGGGTAATTGTGAATGAATAGTAAGTGATCTAATGAGGTAGATCGAGTCGGAGAATGATAAGTGACCACGACGTAACTTAGAAAAAACACAATGAAATTGGTATGAATAGGATGAGTTAGGATTATTCAGTTTTATGATTATTTGATTGTTTATTGTGATGGATGATGATTGTGTTGTGTGTGATGTTTATAGAGTTTGGTCTATCATTTAGTTAGTGGACGTTAGTATATAGTTTTGATGTGTAGGTACGAAGTAGAAGCTCACCGCCTAGGTGCAATGACACTCTTGGAGCTTCTACCAGGTCCGTTTAGGACTCCTCTCTGTTTTACACCCTCTTCTATTGTATGCTTGTTTTATTCTTTGCAGGACGAGTTAAGTGGCATTTTATCTGATCCCACTTAACTCGGGCCATTTAATCGAATAGTTTTTCAGATTAATAACCCCTCAAGGATGATTTCAAAAACAAGATCCATCACAAGCTGCCTTCAAGCCTATTATATGAATCCCTTCTTAGGCTATATATATAATTTTATCGAGTTTTCAGTGAAATGAAAGATGGAGAAATCGACTGCATGTACCATGAGTGGATGCCATGATAGTCAAAGTGGGCTCTGGATTAGTGAGTGGACTATTCCATTCCTGAAGGATCCTGACCACTTCACATTTGAGAGTATTAGGCTTTCGTGCTCAAGGCTAGGAGAAATATGGAGGTAAGGAGAGGGCTTAGAATTCGAGACCAAAAATAAAGTAAGAAAATGTCAAGAGAGGCATCAGCAGCAACAGATCAGTAAGTTCGAGATGCTACCGGGTCTGCAACCCAGTGGCTCCTCAGTAGGTGCCCTTCAGAGTGTTCACAATGAGTATATGATGTTTTCTTTTATATGAGAGTTTAATCTCATAGCCAGTTTGATATTAGTTATTTTTTAGACCAGTAATACTTATTACTGATGTGTTTTTATACTATATAAGAGTTGGATATACCAGCCTGGACAGAGGAGCACTGATGTCGCTTGCACATAAGTCAGTCGATAGAGTGGTTCATATTTTGTTATGATGTTATTATATTGATGTAATGTGATTAAATGCTAAAATATAAAGATATGATGAGATGAAATACTAAGACATAATGATAGGAAAAGGAGATGTGAATAAATTATGCAGCAGAAGTGTGGTGGGTTGAAACCCAAGTTCCAGAATGAGTATACAACATATTAAATTATGTGTGATTAAAATTGTTGATATATGTATATATATATATATATATATATATATATTTGTATATATTATTTTGACAGGATAATTGTACTTTTAGGGCAGATTCTGTCCGTTTCACTCTTAGAATTTTTTTGATTTATTATTATTATTATTGGTGTGTAAATTAGTTTCTATATCATCTATATAGTATCATGATAGGATTCTGTGCATTTATTTATACATAACGAGTCGTATCTTTATCTTAAGACGCAAAGATTAGATCCGTATAAGTTGAGTTCCGGTTAGCTGACCGGGGCTATAACATGCCTATTGAATTTACGAGCCACGTATATATGATGGCCCACCAGCACCATACGCAGTAGTAGAAGGGCACCAAGAGGGGCCAGCTAAAAGAAAGATGCTAGTGGGGTTAAGGAGAAGACGATAGGACGCAAAGGCAGGTTGCTTAAAAACTCTTAGACCCGCTCCCGTAACCACGTTTTGAGTTCTTGTTTGGATCAGATTTGAGGTATTACATGCTCCTCAATTAGCGGTCGTAATCTTTCCCGGAGTGAAAACGATTTGCAATGCCGCCAAAGTCTGCCTTCGTCGACTCTCCGCAACAGGAATAGATAAAAACAGAAGTGAAGAAGGACCGCTGTCGAAGCACCGCCACGGATCCCGTGAAGCTACTGCCACTCTTGCCGCCTTTGTTGCCATTGAGAGTTGCTGCCCTTCATCAGAGTGCACCACCTATCCGCTGTTGCTGCTTGGTGACTTGCCCGGAGCTGATCTGTATGGATCGCCCCTGCCCAACGCCACCATCCTCCGGTTGGTGCCGAGAATACCTTGCCGTGCTGCTGCCATTTTTACCGTCTGAAAAGAAGGACCGCATTATACTTTGTGGAGGACTAGGGAACGTACTGCTTGTTGATAGCCTCGCCGTGAAGTGGGGAGCCTAGCCCTGCACCGTTGCAGTCTCGCCTCCATGACGCTGCTCGCCACCTTTGTCACCACCTTGCCTTACATTGCCGCTCGCTGTTGGGAAGGAGCTTGCTGGACCAGACATACACAAAGAGTATAGCGGGACGCCCTGCTGCACTAGTACACCACCACGGAGTTGCTGCCTTGCTGCGATCTTACCACCTTCCTCCTCGCCGCCATCATCTTGCTACCGCCGAGGAAAGTCCTGTCGTTCACGCGACTGCAGTTGGGGGGCACCGCCTCACCACCTTTTTGCTGCCCTGACGAGGAAAGAAGAAGCTTTCTGAGGAAAGCCACCTATCACCTTGCTGCTCCAAGCCTCGCCGCCATCCAGCTCCTTGAAACCTTCACTACATCCATGGCAGTCTGCTACTACCCTGGATGTGAAGCCTTGCTGCTCATCATCTTTGGGAGGAGAAAACAGAGAAGAAAACTGCCGCGGAGAGCTGATTTCGCGGCTGTGTTCCAACTAACGCCGGCGGTTCCCAACCCAACCTATAAAACCCACGATTCGAGTCAGGGTTTTATATTCAGAACCGGTCGGTTCGACCGTTATTTTCGAGTCGAGTCAGTTTCAGAACAGATGTACTGAGCCGATGCTAGTTGCGTGTATGAGCTATTAGGGTCATGCGTACCCAAGTATATGATGATAACATCATGAATACAACAGAATAGAATGAGTTATCAGAATATATAAGAGTATGCCAGTTGTTTTTTTTATTTTTATATATAGTGGATCGTAGAATTAGTTTTAGGTCATTTACCGCGTTAGGACGCGTTATGGGCAGTTGGATGGGTTGATAGTTCTAGAGCATATCATTGTGATGTTTTAGTATTTGTTTGATTTTATGAGATTTTTCCCGATTTTTTTGATTTTTTTAGGATTTTCTACGACTTAGTTATTATTCTTGACTCGAGCCGGATACGAGTCAAGTAATATTTACGAGTTTGCCACCAAGCCATTTTCTCCCCTCCTGACATTTCTTCCCAAAACCTTGCCCTGATGCCGCCATCGTGCAGCGTCGTCACCGTTGCCGTGGACACCGGCTTGTCGCCGATCGTCGCCAGCCAGCCCCACCACGGCATCGCCGTGCCGCCTCGACCAGCCCCGACCGCTGCCAGGCTGCCGTGATGCCGGAATCGCCTCGCCTAGTGCCGCGGTTACATTTTGGTTGTGTCACCGATTCCGCCGCCGACGATCGTCGCCGCCACGATTAGCTGGTCGCCTCAGCACCGTGACCACCTAGTGACGTTCCCCGACCGGAATGGAGGCCAACGCCACCCATCCCGGCAGGATCTCCACACCACCACGGCCACCCTCGGTTTTAGCCATTTTCCAGCGAGCCACCGCATCTTCTGACCACGTCGACATCGTGGATGTGTCGGGCTCGCCAAGCCGGTTCCAATGGTACCCTATATGACCCCTATCCAGCTAGTAGACGCCGCCGGCAATTGTCGCCGAAAAACCGTCGGAAGCTGCTGGAAAACCGCCAAAACCCGCCGAAAAATTGGATTCACTGGATCTTCCACGGAGCTCATCCAGTCGATCCTGATCAAACTTCGGAAGTCGACGAGCGCCGGATTCAAGCTCCGAGACGCGTGACGGAAACCCTAGCCGTCGCCGATTGCCGATGATGTGAGGTATAATTACCTCTGAATTTATAATTTAAACTTGATGATTGTTAGCACAGCATGCTAGGGTTGGTTTAATGACTTGATTAATGCTTAATTATGGATGAAACGATGAGTTGCATGATGAGATTAAGTGTGAATGAAGAGTAAGTGATCTAATGAGAGCATGATAAGTGATTACAACGTAACTTAGAAAAATACGATAGGGTTGGTATGAATATGAGTTAGAAATTCTTTCAAACTTATGATTATTTGACCGTTGATGAATGTTATTCGTATTGTGTGTGATGTTCATTGAGTTTGCTGCTTCATTTAATTAGCGGGCGTTAGTATTTAGTTTTGATGTGTAGGTACGGAGTAGGAGCTTGCCGCTTAGGCGCGATGACACGCTTGGAGCTTCTACCAGGTCCGTTTTGGACTCGCCTCTGTTTTACGCTCTTCTATTGTATGTTTATTTTATTATCTGCAGGACGGGTTAAGTGGCGCTTTATCGGATCCCACTTAACTCGGGCCATCTAGTCGAACAGATTTCCAGATTAATAACCCCTCGAGGATGAGATCCCTCGAGGATGATTTCGAAAATAAGATCCACTACAAGTTGCCTTTCGTGTTTTCAGTGAGACGAGAGATGGAGAAACCGATCGCACGTACCATGAGCGGATGCCGTGATAGTCAAAGCGGGCTCTGGATTAGTGCCAGCGGACTGTTCCATTCCCAAGGGATCCTGACAACTCTGCGTTTGAGTTTCTCACACCCAGAGAACATGGAGGTTTACGGGTACTGTTTAGTACAGCGCATGTCCGGACTTGTGGTTCAAAGGGTATTAAAGGCGACTGCCTGAGAGTACTCGGCCTTTGTGCTCAAGGCCAGGAGAAATATGGAGGTAAGGAGAGGGCTTAGGATTTGAGACCATAAAATGAAGTAAGAAAATGTCGAGAGCGGCATCAGCAGCAGATCAGTAAATTCGGGATGTTATCGGGTCTGCAGCCCAGTGGCTCCTTAGTAGTGCCCTTCAGAGTGTTCACGTGGAGTATATAATATTTTCTTTCATATGAAAGTTTGCTCTCATGGCCAACTTGTTATAGTTATTTTATTTTCCGGACTAGTAACACTTGTTACTGACGTGTTTTTATACTATATGTAGGTAATAATCACGAGTTGAAGGAGTCAGCTTGGACAGAGGAGCAATGAGGTCTTGTACACACACATGTTAGATTTCTGAATATTTAATATTGTGTTATTATGTTATTATATTGTGAATAACATGTTAAAATGTGTGAGACATAGTAGAATGTGAACATAATCAGAGATGCGCGGTGGAAGCGTGGTGGGTTGAAACCCCAGCTTCAGAATGAATTCATAATATGTTAGATTTTGTGTGAATGAAATCATGGATGCATGTGTATATATTTATATATATATATATTATTTTGACAGGGTCGGCCCATAATTGCACTTTTAGGGGAGACCCTATCTGTTTTATTTCAGAATTTTTATCGTAATTATAATGATGTAAAATTTAGGTTGCATGTCATCCATGTAATATCATGTTAGGGTTTTATGTATTTATCCATGCATGACAAGTCATATTTATATCTTAAGACGTCGAGATTAGATCTGCACGAGTTAGGTTCGAGTTAGCCGACCTAACCGGGGCCTGTAACATGCCGGTTCAGTTCACAAGCGTGAATCGGATTTGGGGGTGTTACACAACCTAGGTGTCTAAAGTGAAGCCCGTGAAGCAATCTTCGGATGGGTGGAGTCCCGCCGGTGTTCGACATGTTGCCGGAAAAAAGTCAAGAAATGGCTGACAGGAGAAGCAGAAAACAGAGGAGGGCCATCATCATTGGAGATTGTCGGGATTGCTTGAATGCTTGCTACCCTTCTTGCTGCTGTTGGTAGATAGTGGCTGCTGTCAAGAAGTGCCTTGGAGATCAGTCTTGTTACCGCGAAGTGGAGAACCTTCCGCGACAACATTGCTGCCGCAAGAAAAGAGTCGTCGCTATTGGAGACCTGTGCGTGAAGCTGCCTGCCGGTTGTTGCCCCATTTTGCTAGAGTACCACCGTCTCAGAGCTATTCTGTTTGGAGACCCAATTACGGGAAAACAACGTGGCCGCCAGAGTTGATAATAGTTGAAGAGAAACTCGCCGGTGCAACTTCAAGAAAAGAGGGGAGAAAGGTGCCGCCTTTCTCCCGCTTTCCGACAAGCTACTACAGCCACTAGCACACCGGAGTCCGGCTCCAATCATTGTCTTCTGTTGGATTCCACGACCACCAGCCGCGGGATGTCGTCGTTGCCGTCGAAGAAGAAGCCCACACGCCGGTGGTGTCGCTGCTAAGAAACAGAGAGGAAGAAGGACATGGGAAGTGCTTGGACCCGTTTACTGCCTTGGATTTGATTGAGTCCGAACTCCGAACTGGTTGCCACGGCCGGTTGGCAGCCCATGTTGGAGGTTCATGATCATAGCCCAATCCACTTGAAGCATGGAACCGTGGACTGTCCGCAATAAGGCGAACCAATCTGATTGATTTGGGCTAATTTGATTCAACCTGAATTACGGCTCGGGATTTTCTGTGTATTGTTTACACGTGAAGCTGGATATTATATTACCATCTATCATCCCGGAGGCATTGGCAAAGTCCATTTTATCATTGGAAGACAAAAGCTATGAAATTTGGAGCTTCAAATTTAGACACGAATTTCAAGAAATTCACTAAATTTTGTAATTTGTAAAGAAAAAAGAAATTAGAAAATTGTGTGTACCAAATTCACAATGGACTGATTTAATAATTCTAAGTTGAACCTTAAGAAACTATATAATTTTCCTATATATTATTCGTTGCGTGTGATATTTTAGTTTCATCGTAGTAAAGGCACCTCGGTCCCATTCAACCCTCTAACTTAACCCGAAACAAAAATCGATTTGCTGGGGTGGCAACCCTGCATCCGAATATATTTGATGACTCCACTCGGGACCATCAAGCATTGTTGCACGAATCGGCGCGATGCCGATCCGATTTCGGGGCCGACTCGGTTGGCCCCGAATCGGGCTCGGAATCGGCCGATTTAAATCGGAATCGGTTTTTTTAATGAAATTACTAAAATACCCTAGGTATGATTTTTATTAAATTATTTAAACATGGGTAAAATGGTAATTTGGATTTTAAAAACCTAAAATCAAACCCGCTCCCCCACGCCGCCGCCGCTCGTCCGCCCGCCGCCGCCCCGTTTTCGCCCTCCGCCGTGCTCCCCGACTCCGGGCTCGCCGCCGACCGGGCTACCGACCTCGCCGCCCCTCGCAACGTCGCCGCGAAAGTGTGGCCGGACCGAATCGGGCTGTGACGCACGAATCGCCGCGACTCGCCGCCGACTCTCCGCCGCTCCGGGCCGCCTCGCCGCCGGCTGCAGGCCGTTGACGGTTCGTCCGACCGGGCTGCCGACATCCTCCGATATCGCCGCCTCGAGACTCGCCGCCGACCGGGCCGGCGGCGGTGGGGTAAAGAGTGGCATTCTCGTAATTAAAAGTTGACTCGAGTCTAACTCGAGTAAAAAATAATAATTAATTCTAAATAATTTAAAAAAAATCTTAAAAAATATTTAAAAATATCAGAAACTATAATACACAGAATAATATCAAAATAACATCAATACCCAATTTTAATATATTTATATTATAAATTGTCAAATTATTATATATAACCGATTAAATTAATTTGGACCGATTCAACTGAACCGATTCTTGGCCGATTCAGACCGATTCCGATTCCGATTCCGACTCCTTGGAAAACCGATTCCGATTCCGATTCCGATTCATGCAACCATGCCATCAAGAGGTAGCAGTGCAGTTTTTGAAGAGATTGTGAGTATGGAAAGATGGCCCCTAAGACAAGGAATTTAGCACGGCAAAAGGGCGCTAGCAAGGGAGAACCTTCCAATGCACCTGCCACAAATCAAGAAGTATAAGTACAATCTACCGCAAATGTGGGCAAGCCAGCCGCCCTGCAAAATGAAAACCCAAACTAGAACAAACAATTTCAAGAATGGATTAGACAGCTTGAATCAGCACTTGATGATGCACTCACCTTAAATAGGTGAGCTTCTGCTGCAATGGGAAGAGTGTCCAGGAGAGAAGATGCCAACCCAGCAAACCGGCAAAGTCTTGATGAGACGGACTAGCCCGCCAGCCAACTGGTAACAAGCATTTTTATGGCGCCACAGGAGAGGCCTTTGGCGACTGCCCCCAACAACAGTATATTTGTCAAACACCGCTTGGGTAGATAACTTGTTTTCTAATGTCTCGGGATCCATGTCACAAGCATAACCTTTAATAATTTTGTTGTATGAGCCAAGTTGGACGCAACACTATCCAACTATGCCACTAAGTAGGACCAAGCATAGTCCACTCCCACATTCAACGTGGTTTTCACAACCACACCACTAGCAGCCACCATACCAGCACCCATGGTACCTTGATGTCCCCCAATCTTTAGTTTCTATGACATTTCTCCCGCCAATTACTACCACAGTGCCCATCCCAATAGTGTTGCCTTTAATGTCAATGATTCATCCATCAGTTCCCGCCACAATAGCTCCGCTACCAGCTAGTCATCCTCCACAAGTCTACCCTATTGTGGTTCCAGTAGCGCCCGTTGTACCAGTTGTATCGGTTCAAGATGCTCGTTTTGACGAGTTAAAAGCCGCAATGGATGCACAAGCCTCATTGATTGCCTCACTGATAACGCATAAGGACAAAGAACACAATGAAGCAGTAAAGCATCTCCACCCCTTAGCCAATGAAGTTTACACAGAAAATTTGCTAGAAAAATACAAATGTGTAACCTTCACGAAGTTCGATGGAGATGGCAATCCTAGAGATCATTCACAATCTTCGAGATTGAGTGTGGAATGATTGCAACCAATAAAAAGCTAACGTTGCAACAATTTCCTGCATCTCTCATTGTCAATGCCTTAAGATGGTTCAATAACAGCCCTCCGAGATCAATTAGTTCATGGGATAAGTTTGTTGAACAATTCACGGAACCTTTTCAATCAATGGAAATCCCAATGAAGATAGAACACCTACTACAGTGTCAGAGAGAACCAGGTGAGCAGTTTGCAGTATATGTGAAGAGGTTTAGAAGCCTAGCATCCCATATGAAAGAAACTCCTGTGACATCAAGGAGCTTGTAAAGATTTGTGGAATGAATGCCAAACCGGCTGCTTCGTTCCTAAGTTGTGTGTAATGCAACACTTTCAAACAACTCTTTGAAAGGGTGTTGATTTTCGAAGAATTCAAGGGGTTTTTGCTTCCTTGAAGAATGCTAAGGCATCAACCAATGCTGTCACTGACCTTGGCAAGCAAGGTCAGGAAAAACAACTAAAAAAACAAAGGGACAAGAATGAAGGGCAAAAGGCCGCACCCCGACAACAATGCGAATGAAGGAATATAAAGGATTGCACCTTCAATGTTGGTGATACCGAAAGGTAGTCCGATGTTTTGGTTAAGCAAGGAAAGATCACACTATGGACACCGAAGAATCTAACAAAGCCAGAAGATGAGAAGAAATAAAATTTCTGCCGATACCATCAAATGGTTGGCCATCCGACAGTAAAGTGTCTGAACATAAAGGAGAAATTTTAACAATTACTCAATAAAGATGAAATCAAATACAAAGCTTCTACAACACAAAAGGCACTAGCAGCCAATGTCATGAAAGCAAGTCATTTGACTTCACCCTTGAAGGTTCAAGACGAAAAAAAGAAGAAGAAGAACTAAGCAAGGGCAAGGAGCCCGTGGAAGAGAAATTGGGAAAAGAAAAACAACCTGAAAGAGATGAAAGTAAGAAGGAGGCTCCATGAAGTTCAGTGAAATAAGGAAAGAATGATTTTTCTTCTCCCACATCAAAAAGGAAGTTGACCAAATGAAAATTGTGAAAAAGCTAAGGAAGATACCTGAGTTAGTTCATATGTTCGACGTACTACACTTCTCACCTATTGCCCGGTTCACAATTGAACAAGATTTGTCAGAATTTGCAATAAGAAATGGAGAAGTAGTTTCTTTATGTACTCGAGTGGAATACAAGATTACATCATGGATGTAGAATACTTGGGACACCCTTCACCTATTTTAACTTGAGTAAATAAGGAACAAAGAGCCCGTACTAACCTGTCTTGGCCGCATGTTGATGATACTCCACCAATGCCAGCTAAAATCGTCATTTTCTTCAACGATAATTTGTGTCAACCTAAGCCCACCCACAATCGGCCATTGTTCGTTAGTGTGGATCATCACAACAAGCTCATTCGACGTGCACTTGTTGATCAAGGGTCATCAATTAACATCCTTCCTATTATGTGTTGTTTGAATCGGGTTACAGGGAAACCTCACACTAGATGATACTACAGTCAATTCAGTGTCTCCTGTACCATGTGAGTCATTGGGAACGGTGTGTTTACACATCTTTGTTGGTCCTTTTAGTTTACCACACATATTCCACATCCTAGAAGTTGTTCCAATGTGGAACATGCTTCTTGGGCAATTATGGATTCATGACCACTGATGTGTACCATCTCTGTGGCACCAATGCATTAAAGGCGCACCAAATAAAGGAGGTCAAATCTGAGTTTAATGGCTACTAAACCCATTTGCTCTTGAGGAAGCACACTTTATGGATGCATCATTCTTCATGGAGGGAAATGTCATGAAGTTAGCCCAAGAACAATCGTCCAGCCATGTCTATCCTGCTACAATTGATTTGGTAGACTTCATTAAATTGACAACTAACTATCCACCGCCAAGGCCTCCTAAGGTAGAAAAGTAGGTTGTCAGTTCCATCAGCACCAGCAATTTCACCGAGGCCAGAAGCTTCATTAGTACCTCTAAAGGTCACAATGCATGTAGGACAACCAAAGCAAAAAATTAAAGAAACACCATTACTCCCAGAAGTGTGAAGTCAAGAAGAGAAAGATCATGTTGTAACTGAAGATGCCACCATGGTATTAGGACAATGGGAAATGCCAATGGCAAACTTTTAAGAGAAGGAAATAATTACACTTAACCCATGTCTGATCGTTTACTTGGAAGAAGAAGAATGCAATTCATTTTATGAATTTGAGATCATAACCTTGGAAACAAAAGATTCAATCGCATCGAAATTATTTGTTTATTGCATATCAAGTGAAAATGTCATATTAGTGTGAGTATGGTTTGTGGGACCAATATCGCATGACAAAGGACTACAAGATAAAGAAATACAACAAGCACCAAGTTATTTTGAGGATGGAGTTACTCTAGCAGCAGAACGACTTGTGGAAATTAATTTGGGAACTCATCAAGAGCCCCGTCCAACTTTTCTTGGATCAGGTTTAAGAGAAATGGAGAAGCAATACCTCATTGATTTAATTAAAGCATGGTCCTATGATGAGATGCCAGGTTTGTCAACCGAAGTTGTCGTACACCGCCTTGCAGTTAAGCTAGGTGTGCGTCCAGTTGTTCAAGTGGGAAGGAAGTTTAGCCCACCGATTGAGGCCATGATCATAGTAGAGATAGAGAAGTTAAAGAAGGCTAACTTCATTCGTGAAGTTAAGTATCCGGAATGGTTGGCGAACATTTTCCTGATAAAAATAAAGAATGATCAAATAAGGATTTGCGTAGGCTTCATGTTCCAAGGATGCATTTCTTTTACCAATCCCTGATATGTTATTTGACAATGTAGTTGGTTGCCAGATGTTTTCTTTCATGGATGGATTTAGTAGCTACAATTAGATTCACATGGCAGCCAAAGATGAAGAAAAAATAGCTTTCTACACGCCTATTGGAATATATTGTTATACAATAATGTCATTCGGTCTGAAGAATGTAGGGGCTACATATCAACAGGCGAAGCAATATATTTTTGCAGACATGCTACATGTGGAAATGGAGGATTATGTCAACAACATAATTGTGAAGTCAAAAGCAAGAAGTGATCATTGCAAGGTGTTGTGGAAGGTACTTCATCAATGTAGAGTAATTAACTTGAAGTTGGCTCCATAAAAATGTGCTTTTGGTGTTTCTTCATGGCGATTTCTTGAATTTTTGGTGCACAAGTGGGGAATCCAAGTTGATCCTGCTAAAATTCAAGATAACTCCACCTACATGCTTGCATCAATTGCAAAGCTTCTTGGGAAAGATAATTACATTCAGAGGTTTATCCCAAACTTGTCTTCAAAGATTTTGTCACTTACTCAATTGTTGAAGAAAGGTAACAAGTTTGGGTGGGGGGAAGAGTGTGAACATGCCTTTGAAGGGATAAAGATAGGATTGCTAAAGCCTCCAACTTTACATGCTCTAGTACCAGGCAAACTACTCATCCTATATATTTCTCACAGAGAGGCAACATTCGTAGCTATTTTAGCTCAGGTTGACGACCTTGGGGGGGAACAACCTGTGTATTACTTAAGCAGAACTAGTTCGATTGAAAAGAGGTACACAAAGATCGAGAAAGCATGTTTAGCCTTGGTGTTTGCTTCCTAGAAGTTGTGACATTACTTTCTTACAAATGAAGTGCATTTAGTGGTGCATGACAACCCAGCTCGATACTTGTTCCAACTATCGTCCTTGTCGGTAAAAGCAACAAGATGGCTTTGGAAGTTAATGGAGATTAGCATCAAGTGTGTTACACAAAAAGTGGTGAAAGGTCATACAATTGCCAAGACACTTTCCAACCATTCAGCTCTACCTTCCGAGAAGAAAGAAGAAGATGTCTAGTTCAATGCTGATAAGGAACTAGAAAAGTAGACTTTGTATTTCGATGGAGCAGCTGTAGGGATGCGAGGAGGGCAAGACCCACCGGAGAAGTTACAATTGTCTTAGTAGAGCCTTCAGGGAAAATGCATCTACATGCTTACAACTTCGCATATTTTTGCACCAACAACAATGCAGATTATGAAGCCATGTTGCTTGGATTGTTGCTCGCAAAGGATTTGAAAGTGGAATACTTGCTAGGTCAAGGCAACTCATTATTGGTAATCCAACAACCTGTATGGAATTTTGAAACTAAGGAAGCACACTTGGTAGTGTGCAACACACCTTTGATGCAACTATTGAAGAACTTCAAAAAAGTGGTGTTTGAACATGTCCCTCACTCTACAAATCGCATGGCAGATGCACTCGCCGTATTGGGATTAAGATTCATTGCCGAAGGAGAGATCATGGAGCCAATTATATGGTTTTCTCGCCATAAAGCACCTATTGGTGCAGTCTTACCGTCAAGTGTTGTAGTTGAAAGCTTTGCACTAGAAGAGTTTGGGGATTGGTATGGAGATATTATCAACTTTTTGTCACGCAACCAGCTACCTAGTGATAGATACAAGGCTCGTGATGTGTGATGAATTGCTTCACGTCATCTCATTCAAGGAGAATTATTATATCACCGAGGATTGATGGAATCTTATTTCGTTGTTTGACTAAGATGGAAAGTTTGAAGGCTCTGAGAGATGCACATGAACGAATGTGTAGAGAGCACTAAGGTGAAAGAAGGTTGTTGTAACACCCCGTTTCGGCTCACCCGTGAACCGACCCGGAAATGTCACCGGCGACCGAACCGTTCTCTAATCTACTGGGTTCGGTTATGTAACACCCCAATCTGGTTTACTCTCAACCCGGATCAGAACTGTTACAAAGGATCGAACTACTCGTAAACCGATTAAGTTGGCTGACCCAAAACCTAAACGGCTACGACATAACCCTCTCGACGTCTCAAGATGAAGCACGCCGCTAATGCGCAAACAATATATGAATGAGATGCAAAACCCAAACAGGATACTACGTGAATGTCATGATAATCACCACACACCAAAATAATTAAAACAACAATAAAATTCATAAAATCTAGAATAAAACGGATAGAACCTCCCCTGAAAGTGCAATAAGGGGATGACCTGTTAAAATACGATACAATATGTATATATATAAAACAACAATTTATATCGTAACAGATTTCAAATCATCCAAACATACTGTAATTGGGTCTAGCCCACCTACAATCTCATACTCAACTCATTTGATTCCTTTTCATTTCAACATAACACATCATTAGAGCCTTTCTCAAAACATTCCCACGCATTTCTAAAACAAGGCATACAAGCCTCACAAACTCATGCATAAATACCAATATATAAATCTACTACAAAAGCCAATCACATCACATCTTACGCAAAAGTCGGCGCGGCACCAGGTATGTGTGTGCAATACAAGCGCTACTCCTTCGTCGAGGCCGGTGTTAGACTTTTTTTCAGTGACATGCAAGTATACACGATCGAAACAAGTAGTATGATGATAAATTAGAGTATCGTTCCCACAGAGAGATGAATTTCTTTAAATTAATTAAAGAAAATAATATTAAGAGAAAAATAGAAATAATTGACTTAAAGAAATCTAAATAATAACTTAAATAAAAAGCGGAGTTAAAATTATAAAACTCGTTCTAGAGTCGAATTTCCCTTAACATTAATTTAATCTTCATCAAATCTTACTCTTATCTTTTCTTCCCTCAGATTGTCGATCTAGGATAATTATATGACATGGTGGCTCCCGCTCCTTCATGCTTCTATTATTTTGCCTCAATTTCTACCTCCCGGTGATAATTGATTAATCAACAAAATAATGCATTAAGAATTGCCTTACAATCGCATACGGTGTTGTGTATCTTCCGACCACAACGACAAACAAGTCAAAAGACTCGTCGTATGATGAATTATCAAAGACTAATCTAATTAATTTCTCCCAAAATCTAATTAAACCTCATAATCTAAGAAATAGGTGATCAATCTACTCTTAGCATTTAGAATATGATAATTCAAACAATCCAATTGAATAAAAGAGTAAGAGCTCGAAATAAATTCA